>JAUMHR010000047.1:8927463-8940010 GCA_032361145.1 Enteromius fasciolatus | reverse complement strand
TGCGTTAAAAAATTTAACGCGTTATTTTTTGTGTAATTAATTAATCTAAATTAACGCGTTAAAGTCCCGGCCCTATTTAAAATATATCACAATATAAAACATTTCATTTAAATTGTAATAATATTTGACAATGTCAATGTTTTATTTCTTGATCAAGTACGTTTGACCTTGTTGAGCATAAAAGACTTCTTTAAAAAACAAATCTTTGGAATAGTAGTAAACATTTAATAAACTCAGCATAAATAGTGCAAATAAATTTTATATATATTTCTTCTGTATGTTGTCAACCCTTTTTTTAAATTATTTTGATGTATTTCTGTATTAACATTATTTACATATTTATTATTAAATATTATTTATTATTTATTTACATAAATATTTTTTTAGTCCTAAGACATTAAACTTTGACTGAATTGACTAGTTTTAGATCCCACTTAGTTGATCATTTTCCACTAATCAACAATAAATAGTATCACAAATTACAAAATATATATTGTTTAGAAAAGAATGCTTGGTCCACAAGTCTAGAATAAGAATAAATGTTTCCTATAAAGTTAATTGTCTCTCATAATTGAAAGGTGGACTGTCCTGAGTGTCTTCTACTGTACTGTCTCATAGAGTTCTTCAAATGTCTAAGAACTATAAACCGACCTGATGGCACTTACGTTGGTCACCGTATTAATGGAGTGTTTTTGGTGTGTGCCCATGCACTCATGCAAGCAGTATTGTGCGCTCTACTCTAATCTTTATGACTCAGTGTGCTAACGGGGCTCTGTGGCATAATTAAACACCTTCATTCCATTAAAGAGAGTTTGATTAGAGGATCTGTGTGTGTGTTTGTGTGTGTTCCTTGTAGTGCAGCCACCCACAGGGATTCAGAGATCACAGTCTTGTGTGTTGAGTGGTTAGATAAAAATTCATGTTTTTGTTGTCCACCCATAAACACACAAATATATGTGCAATTACAACTGTAGCACTTACACACACACACTTGCCATCTGAACAGTTCGGGTTTTTAATGTAACACCAATCTAACATCACTCTTCTGACAGCATGCAGACCCCACAGCACTTGTCGATGCTGGTTGCCTGGGAGATCTGCAGTTTGAGACAAATGGGAAAGCTAGAGCGAATTCAATATTTCACAATTGTTTATGATTCCTGTGGGCATATAGGGAGAGATACATGGCGATTCCATATAAGAAAGGGTATAATGAATAGTACATGCCACCCATGAGAACTGAGAGACTGACAGACTCATAGACTGATTTGAATCCATGTGCATGTAGACATCGGGCAGCAGGCCCTTTAAGATGTTCAGTGATTGACAGGTCTGATATTGTTCTGTGGCTTTTAATATCTGAGAGTGAGTCAAGACGAACAGCACAGAAAATGAAACAAGATTGTACCAGACGTGATGCTGAACCCTTGACTGCAAACATAACCTAACTTCCCCCCGCTGATGTAGCGCTCATACATGCCTGCTTTATGACTGTCTGTAGGCTACACAAGCTCATTTTTTTGTGCTAATTTATGTTAATGTCACAACAAGTTTTTTGGTTATTGGGATTTTATGCTGAATTCTTGAGTTGAGATGTTTGATAAGGCATTGCTATTATTATTGGTCTTACTAGTGGTAGTGATATGAACAAACCACAAATTGCACAAACCATATTTCAGTACATTGAGGAAAGATACAGTATGTTCTGACTCTTCATAGTGACTGACTATTTTTGTGGTTGGTTGGGATCATGTTTTTGGTGGTTTTTAGTTCAATGCTGTGCGATTGCTACGACTTATTGCTACTTATTGTCCAAATGCACTGTGATATTTTGGTGTCTCTTCATCCCTCCTTCGGTGTAACTCTGGGGAATTTTTCAACTTTTTTTGTGCCAGGTAAGCAATTTTTATTTATTTATTTTCTTATTTTTTTATTTTATTTTGACCTTGTTGACTCTCACCCAGCTTAGAGTACCCCTGTCTGCTACCCAAAAAAAAGCTTGATTTTTATTTATACATTTTATTTATATACTCTATTTACATGCATGTATGTATATATATATATATATATATATATATATATATATTTATGTATTTTGTTTATGTTTATAGTATACAGTATAGTACAGTTTATATAAAATACAGAAAAACTGTAATATTGTGAAATATTATTACAATTTCAAATGTTGAATATATTTTTAAATGTAATTCATTCCTGTGATGGCAAAGCGGAATTTTTAAAACCATTGTGTTGCTTAGTATTTTTGTGGAAACTCTGATATTTTTTAGGATCTTTGAGTAAAAATTTCAAAAGATCAGGATTTGTATGATTTATATAAATATATATATATATATATATATATACTTTAAGCTGATTTTCAGTGTGCTTGCTGAATAATTATAATAAAACAGTTATGTTATCTGTTATGTTTCTCAAAATTATTAATTGCTGTATCCTGCAGACCCTAAGTATAAGCAATAGTAATATTGATTTTTCTCTGCGGTATTACAATATTACCGTCATATATTTATTTATTATTAAGTGAAAAAAAGTACGGGTAGATACATTTTTCTCTTTTTCTCTCTCTGCGAGCTGTTGTAGGTCTGGCAGGATCTCTGGCCCTATTTTTGGCAGGAAATGGGTGCAGTTCAATACGGCGCAGTAAACATTTGTTAACAAGCAATTAAACATGTGGCCTTTAATCCACTGGAAAAGACAGCCATCAGCTCTGTGTGTGTGCGTGTGTGTCTAAGAGGCTCAGCCCATTCTGCTCTTTTTCAACTGTTCTCCATCATTACTTCCTCCTGCGTCCACAACTCCACCCTGATTATGAATTTCAGACCAATCTAAACAGACGGATAACTTCAACACAGTTCACGTATGTCAGCTCACAAATACATACGTGCAGAATACCCACCTTGCAGTTTCTCTCCGGAGCTGTGACATGACAAGACATGACAGTGTGTGATCGAGTATGTGCGCAGATGAGCGCGTGTGTGTGTGTGCAGAAACATCACTGGAATGTTGTGTGGTGCAACAGTGGCCCTATCAGATCCTTGAGAATGAAAAATTACGTGAAAACGAAGGTGTAAGAGTGTGACCTCAGATCTGGGAGCTTCATTCCTCATGATATCCTTCTTCTAGAAAGTCCTGCTGGCTGTTTTGCTGCTTCATACCCGTCCTGCAAAGTTAAAAACAAGTGTGAGAGGTTTTCAAGAAGGAGGTAGGTGGTTACAGCATGTGATATATTTAACCATGGATGGTTCTCTATGGAAATGTTTAATGGAGGGAGAGTAGATTTCAAACTTTTTTTTGGGGGGGGGGGGGTCTCCACTGTTTTTAATTTCACCCCTGTCGGGCTTCAGATTTGCTCTTTACTGGCGGCCCAGCATGCACTGCAGCTCCTATTATATCACTCGCTCTGGCTGATGTTCTCCTCCCTGCTGTTTACTGCATGTTCTGGAGGAGCTCTTTGCACTAGTGAGTCAGAAATACAGCAGTGTAAGCCCATCATCTTGACAAGACCCCTGTAAATTGCTCTTATACCCCAGACCCAAATCAAACTTCAGTCCTCATTTACTTTGCTTTCAAAACTGCAAGTTGTCCATATATGAGCTCTGTATTCTGAAATCTCATTTTGGTTTAAGTGTGTTAAACAGGATGTATCACTCTTGTTAGAGTCATTCTTGGTATGTCAAGTTTTAATATGTGAAAGTGCAAATGAGAGTCAATCTTATAAAGCCTTTCATTAAATAATAGTCTTTTTTTTTTATTTTTAAACAACAATTTGCATGCATGTTGTCATATGTGATTCATCAGACTTTTATGGATCATATAGTATGATATATTAGACTATGACATACATTGAGTGTTATTACTGGCGTAATTTCAAAGGCCCAAACTGAGCAAAGATATGTAATTGGCGAACAATTAATTATATGCCCAAAAACTAATCTTTAACAGTATAGCATGCTATTTACATAAAATTGCATATAAATATCAGTCATCGCTCCACATCTCCCAATAAGATATTTAAATAGTTATTTTAGGATTAACTCTGTACTTTTTATTATTTTCGTGTAATGTAATGTAAGGCAGTGCAATACTATGATAATTGAGAGATGTACATATCTCATGTATGATATATTTTGAAAATTGTTTTTAATTGAAAATATAAAGCATGGATGTAATATACAGTAAAATATAATGTATGGGTAAGTAAGCCTACAACGGAGTTTTCAGCAAAGTTATTATCACAGGAAATCTATCAAACACGAAACAGGAGGCTTTAAAGTATTAAGATATATAGTAAAAGAGAATTTTTCTAACTTTTCCTCAGAGAAAAATGATAAAATATGACTTGGAGTAGCCTGGATTCCTTTTATGATACTTCTTTTGTAGTTTGGAACGTGTAAATTGTGCCACATTAATTTTTCCGTGCAAAAAATTTGCCACAGCTGTTATTCAGTTGCTTTTTGCACCTGTTCTCTGTTCATTTTAGTTGAAAACATGGCCTGTCTCTCTATCAAATTGAACGGGATGGATTTGTTTTTATCGGGGCATGATCTCTGCCCCCCCTGTTTTCCCCTCAAAGCTTGAGCTTCTCATATGTGTCTTCATAAATTACGACAAGTAACCCAAGCGATCTAATTACGTGGGAAGAGTTCAGATGCTGTACAGCGGGATAGATTTCCTCCCGCTGACCCCGGATCAGCCTTTTGTACCGTGCGTGAGCTTTTGATGCATTCTCTGCTGTGCTCAGATAAGACTTGAGCACTTCTGCTGAGATCTCTCTGATTCTTTGCCCTGTGGGTCAGTTCAGATGGCGCTGCAGTCAATCTGCAATAGATTGCAGACTGTCTGTCTGTCTGTCTTCTTTCTTTCTCTGTATCCTCTCTCCCTTTTGCAGGCCATAAGCTTTGAGCCCGTGATTTTAGGAAGCCACTGTGCTGTTTCCATGGCTACCGGATGTCACCTGTTGTGGTTGCAGATGTAGAACTGACCTGAGAGGAGTATGGAAAAAACGACGGATATTAGACGCTATAGAGAGAAACACTAAAATACATAAGTGCTAATTTTGCTTCATTTAATGCTGTATTATACTATATAGATAATCTAGTTTAATTTTGTTTACCTTTGCTTAATTTTATTTTATTTTATTTAATTTTGCTTAATTTTATTTTATTAAACTTCATTTAATTTTTCTTCATTTCTTTTATTTCATGACTTTTATTTTATTTTATTGTATTTAAAAAAAAAAAAAAATTCCAATCTCAGATCTCAAAGCACATCTGAAATTTTCCAAACATAACTGTGCAGATTCGATTTCTCAGAAAACGTGAAAACCCACACACACAAAACAGTCTCTTTCCCCCGATACCTCTCATAGTATGGTGACACATCTCTCAATGATGGCAAAGATCTCGGAGCACTCATGCCTTTATATTACCCATAAATTGTGCATTTTATTTGATCTGTTTCCCAGAAACTGAAGTGAATTTTCCATTATGGCTGTGTAGGTGTGCTGAGTGGTTTCTATACTGTAGATGGTTATCCACTTCTGCCTTGCTGTGAGTCTGGTGAACACTCTCGTTTTTTCTTTAACATGTACCTTCACTGTAAGCTTTTATTTAGGCCGTAGTTTTTTTCATTTGAAGCCTTTTAATTGATGTTAAATTAATCAAATACTGTATGTATGTTCTTAAACTATGCGCACCGACATTAGAGCTATCAGTATTATGAGACTGTCGGCATCAAATCATTGTTTTGGGAGGCTCATTTGCATGTTTATTATGTACTAAAGAGGGCGGAGGACGTTTTAATGGAGAAATGGAGGGAATGCGATTGGAACTATTGAGCCATGACACTTTCTTGCAATGTAAACACTATGTCTGAAGACAGACAGATAGAGTCAACCTACCTTGTTATTTCTTTTGATCATTTTCAGTGCGAGTTTTTTCTGCAGCTTGTTTGTATTTGGCTTCTCGCAGCTGCCGGTCAAGGTCTCTCTGTGTTTTGTATGCCAACCGCTGTTTTGTCTGAGATGGCAGTGACCTTTACTACTGTTATGATAGCTCATGTTGTTTCTGTCTCTCTCTCAATAAATGAACTCATCATGGCGTTTAACTTACGGTCGTTTCGCTCTAGATGATCAAAACTGACACAAGCCCATTTGTACAACATGATAATCTCTCTTCAGGGTCATAAGCGAATCTGGGACTTTGTTTTAAAGGATTGTTTCAGTCAGTATTTACTCACCCTCATATCGCTCCAAACCCATATGGGACATAAAAGGCGACATTTTTTTAAATGTGCAAGTCATTTTTTTCAGTGCTATTATGGAACTGGAGCTGTCAGACTTCAAAAGTGAATGGTGAAAACCCATTTTATTTGTGTGTTAGATTTACTCTCTTGTTGTCTCCACCTTTTTTCTCTCCCTCAGCCTGCAGGAGAGTAATTTGATCTTTATCAGTTGAAAATGCTGTTTACGCGAGCTGGAACATGGCTCCAACACTGGGAAAGGACGGTACGAGGAAGCGTTGAGCTCTGATGTCTCCCTCCGAGTGTTATAGATAGTGATATCCCGTTTAGCGTCATGTTTCTCTATGTTCAGTAAATCTGACTGCCGGAGTCCAAAAACCTTTTAAGCCTTGCATGTCTTCCATCGTCGACACACATATTTATCACTCGGGGCGCTGCCTTTTCACTTGATATAAATGAGGCAGTGTAATACATTTGAATGTGGTCCTGTGATTTATATTACATGCCACAAGTGTGTTGCTTTATAGGTTTAAAACACTGATTCAGAGCCCGTTTTGAGGATGTGTGGAGTTTGGACGAGACCAAAAAGCCGTTTTAGTTATTCATCAAAGCTGAATTTGCTCGCTCTCCATTTAGTCTTGTTTATTTGTGCTGTGAGCTTTATGCAAGATCAACGCTTTTATGATGAAAAATAAAAATAGCTGCATTCTCTGTGTTCCTTTCAGATTCCTCTATTCCGGTGTTTTTTTTGGCCTGTAGCAGAGCGTTCGGTTCAGTTGATTATTCTGCGTTATGTGAAAGGAGATAAAAGGCAGCTCATGTGACTGTCTGGACAGGATCAAAGCTTGTTGTGCCAATATATATATGTGTGTGTGTGTGTGTATGCAATGCTTTGGTTGAAGACGTCAACATTTTACTTGCATTAAATTATTACAGTTACGGTTCGATCTGTGGAATTTGTATTTTCTTAATAAGCATCTTGTTATGTATTTCCACACTTCCACTGACAATTGCATGGTAATTGTAACATTATGCATATTTTGAATATATATTAGATAAATAAACATTATTACATTGAGTAAATAAAAATGATTTAACTCAAAATTCCACCGTCAGTGCAGAAAATGGGGTAGAAGTTGTGCAGATTTCACAGTGACCTAGTTAGTTGTGCTAATAAGCTTGACCTATTACTGTTGCTCGTACTTAAAGGTTAGGGCATTCACACAGACTGTGTTGAATTCAGGTGCATCACATGTCTAGCATATTTTGTGCCACAGATATAAATTATATCTCAAATTCTATATGACTTATTAAGGGTAGGTGTGCTTTTAATTATAATTAACAGTTTAATTAACAGTGTTTGCCTCATAGACAATAAAGCCAAACATTCTAGAACAAATTTGATGTTGGTGCTAATGGAGAGATCTGAGGCTTTTTTGAGACCAGAAAATTATTATTGTTATACATATTAATACAATACACAAAAACATGATATGCAAGCATCCACCTGATACATTTTTCCATCAAGGTGGCAACTGTTCCAACGAATTGCAAGGACCATTCCTATTGTCTTATCAAATATTTCTAAAGTTGTTTACTAAAATATTTAAAAATCTAGTTATTTGTTTGCAAAAACAAACTACAGGGTGGGCCATTTATATGGATACACCTTAATAAAATGGCCACCATGGTCACCACCCATCTTGAAAAGTTTCCCCCCTCACTTCATCTAGTATATGCTAATGTGCCACAAACAGGAAGTTAATATCACCAACCATTCCCATTTTATTAAGGTGTATCCATATAAATAGCCCACCCTGTATAAGCCTTACATGCTCACGACTGCATGGAATAAATGAGTTTACTACTGCAAGAAGAGAACTGAGAAGAACAAGAGAAACCCCAAGAACACCTTCATCTTGATTAATGCAGACAGCCCAACTATAATGTAAAAATAATAACCTCATTACAGACGTTGGTCATCAGACCTCAAGACCTGAATCAACCCAGTGACCTCCTTGAACTGAGATCTGTCCTGAGTTAAACTACAGATCACATGCTGCCTGAGGACAAATGCTTTTAAGAGCGCTTTAGTGAAGGGGTCTTGGGCTTCTTTACATGGGGCAATGCAAGAGACAGTTCTTGGTGGGCCGTAGGGAACAAGAGGACAAGAACGGGGTCTCTCTCACCGCAGTGAACAGATTTCCTTGCCCCCAGCCTCGGGCCTTCGTTTGGTGCTTGTCTCAACACAGCTAGTCGACCGAATGACATATATATACATACACAACACTAGTTCAAATACTCCAGTGTCTGGAATACAGAGCGAGGACACATTTGTATTTTTCGTGCAAAGTGGGACACTGTCCAGGCACTCAAAGAGACTTGAGGGTTTGTCATGTTGTAGATGGTTTGTTTGTGTGCGTGAATCTGATTTGACTGATTCCTACACTTTTTTTATTTCCCTGGCAGATGAGGCAGCGCACCAGAAGGAGTGCATAGAGCGAGACGACCGGAGAAACAGCCACGTTCCCGAGCAGTTCGCCGGCCTCCTCCACGGATCATCTCCTGCCTGCGAGTCCCCTGACAACCCTTATCAACTCTACGGCAAAGTGCGAAAGTTCAGCGTTCCCGAGCCTCCGCTCCGGCACGGGAATTTTCTCAGAGCTCCCGAGTACCCGCCCCCGTTTCCTCGCACCAGCAGCGAGGCGTCTGCCCTGAAGACCCAGAAGGAAGTCAAACCGCAGATAGTCTACAGGACGATTTTTCACACCCGGGTCAACCAGGGCCCGTTAACTCCCACCAAATTGGGCGACAAGACCAGCGGAGGGGTGCATGTGAGGAGCGGGGAGGCCCGGAGCAAAAGCACCGGAGGCTCCAGCCCAGCAAGCAGCAATACCGGCTACGAGGAAAGAGCCTGCACTCTTGGGAGGATGAGGTCCATGCCCAAAAACGTTTTGGACCTTCAGCTGTCCAGAAATTTCTCCAAATCAGACTCGAACTTGGTGGCCGTGTCTCCCATCGAGGAGGAGCAGTGGAGTTCCAGGGGGCAGAACAGCCCCGGTAAAAGCAGCCCCAACAGACTAGAGAGAACCCCCTCCTTTACGGCAGAGTGGGAAGAGGTAATAACGTTTTAATTACCAGCTAATTGCGGAATCATTTCCACTTAATTAATTCACTTAGCTTGATGTAACCAAGCTGACTGGCTTGAAAGGTTTTCTTTCGGTGCTCGGCGTATGTTTTTGATGTGTGATGCAAAATCATGCCCTTTCGCCAGGAAGCCTAAATTATTCAACAATGTTGTCATGGCAGCTAAATGATTTTTAATGCGTTTCTTTATTATATTAAATATGCGTAATGATAGGCCCAGGACACGATTCTATTCTGTTTTGCACTGACGGTGATGTTTTTCACTAGGGCAGCTTTTATCCAGGGTAATGTAGCATATAAAAAGTCAAGCAATCAGTCAATTAATGGAGGAAGTGCCTTTGAATAATGACATCCTAATTATAATGAGTGAACTGATAAATCAAAACAAAAACATGTCTAGGTCATAATTAAAATAATAAATAAGAAGCTATTGTTTGCAAAAAGAAAACTGAGTACTTAATTATTTATTTTCATGATAATTAAGCATATTTAATCCAAAAGTCTCATTATCGCTATGTGTCTAGACTTAATTTATTTATTTTTGTAAGAATTTGTTTGTTTTTTGATTTGTCATTTTGTTTAACATCATAAAAATATTTGGTAACACTTTATTTTAAGGTGTACCTAGTAAGTACTGTTGTACTTACATAAAACAAAATGTATTAACGTTATGAAACAGTTTGTAATTATGAAGATGTAAAAGGTTTCTACTGTTACACATTTGTAACAGACCGAGTCGGTTACACAGATACTTACGTAACCAAAATGTGTGTTGCAGACTTTATGCAACGTAATTATAAATTCAATTATACAAACATAAGCTACTTAAAATAAAGTGTATCAAGATTGAACTTAAATGTACTTCATGTGTATCTATACTGTACACCTTATCTAGCTGCTCCTTAGTTTGATTTAACCCATTAGTGCACAGCTTAAATGCAATACCTTTCTAATTACATTAAAATTACAGAATATTACACAGGCATAAGTTACTTAAAATAAAGTGTATGTACAATACTTAATTGTAAGTGGTTGCTTATTACTTCTACATCTACATAACATACATAACTGTAATAACTTTACATGATAAGTACATTTTATTTAGTTTAAGTACAATGGCTGGTACTAAGTGCCTAATTAGGTAATTACTCTGTATTATGACACCTTAAAATAAAGTGTTACCAAATATTTAACAGTTTTTAAATTCTAATTTAATTAGAAATATTGTTTTGTAGATATTATGTTTTTGTTAAACAGCATAGATAGATAGATTTTTTTTGGATAATTTGCTTAGTTGACTCTTTGCAAAGACCCGCCCTTTTCGTTATTGCAAGCCATGCCCCTCTCCCTTTTTTTTTTTTTAGAAATTCAATCAATAAATTCCATTCGCCTCTTTAATTTGCAGTGCCTCAGTTTATGCAGCATGTTAACCGGTCATCTCTTCCACTTTACTAGTTACAGCATTAAATAAACATGAATCAACACCGGAAGGTATTTTGTTTCAACCACGGAATGACGTCAATACACACCATTTTTCAAGTTTAAATTCTACTCTCCTGAACGTCTAATACAATTTGCCTTATAGATCCATTTTTATTAGAGATCAAATGGAAAAAAGAACAGATGATAAAAGAGATTTGATGTCTGTCTCACCTCAATTGACAGTCTCAGATTTCTTCCTTTTCTTTGAATTCTTCTTTAGAGTTAAATCTCTTTCAGGTCAGCGCTTCTGTTTAGATACACAGAGGCTTCCCGCTTCATATGACGACTAAATCTCCACAGTCAATAAATTTAATGTGTCACGGCATTTTCTTTCCCAGCCTGACCCGGCTGTCAGGTCTTCAGAAGAGAACATATATTAGCAATAACTGATCAAAGGGGAGAGGGTAGAGTTCTGCATCCGTTGATCTGGGGCTTCCGAGCGGCGTTCTCTTTGGAGTAAAAACATGGTCCGCTGGGAGACAGAGAAGGGCTGTTCTTTGAAGGCAGGTGTTCAGCTTTACGGATGTGAAACGACACTTTCTTCGCTCTGAACATCACTGTCATTTTAATGAGGAGACATTCATCAAAAGACACTCTCCGAACTGACATGTTCTCAAACGAAGCTGATCGTGATAAATTGCCTTCCCAAAATTCCCATTCCTCCCCCAGCTTTTAGCAAACAATTAAGCCGTTTAGGAGCGCAATTACTGACATTTAAGAAAAAACGAAAAAGTGGGTTTGCGGGAAAAGAGGGGGAGAAGCCTGTGGGGAAATGCCATGGAATAAGGTAATAAAAATAGGGATGAGGGCCTTTCGTTATGCAAACACGCAATTCATCTCTCTCTTTTCCTCTCCACAGATTGACAAGATTATGAGCTCCATAGGTGCTGGAATTGGCACAGAGTTGGAGGGGATTACGGAGGATCACTCAGGTTTGTGTGTCTCTGTGTGTGTGGTGTTGATGCACATAGTCAGTCATCCCTCTACGTTTAACGTATATCCATAACTATTGGGAGCTCACTGCATGATATGAATATTAACTAACGGCTGTGAAGTGTGCAGCACTGTGAGACAGGAGGGTTTCCTTCAGACCCGCTCATAGACAGGGAGCTTTTTGAGATGTAACCATGGTTACTGTGCTGCTCTCCTCTTGTCACTGTGCTCTTCCTGTAGTCATAATGAGAGCAGGGGGACAGGAAGTGGATGGACAGTTTTGGGACAGCGGGAGAAAGGAACATCTCATTGACTGGAGATCGGTGTACTGAGATTCTCTCAGCGATGATCAATAGTTAAAATCGCTAGAGCTAATAACGAATACAATAACACTGTCTTCTATTGCCTGTCCTCCGCTCATCTTCTGTCCTCTCTCCTCCAGTTTTTGCTTTTCTCATGCCTCCTGTTTACTCCTCTTCTTTCTATCACTTCCTCTCTCCTATCTCTTTGCATCTTCTCTTGTTTCTCCCATCCTTTCCTCTCTTCTTCTATCACTTCCTTTTCTCTGTCCTTCTTTCCTCTGTCTTCTTGTGGCTTTCTATTTGTCTACTGTTGCCTCCTCTCATTCTCTTGTCTCACCTCTCTTTGCCCCTTTTTTCACCTTTTGCCTTCATTGCTATTGTCTCTCCTCTCCTCTCCTCTCCTCTCCTCTCCTCTCCTCTCC
>JAUMHR010000047.1:8890909-8926195 GCA_032361145.1 Enteromius fasciolatus | reverse complement strand
CCTCTCCTCTCCTCTCCTCTCCTCTCCTCTCCTCTCCTCTCCTCTCCTCTCCTCTCCTCTCCTCTCCTCTCCTCTCCCTTTGGGCTTTGTCATTCTTCCTACACATTTCACCTGTCCCTTGCACTATTTGCTCTCCTCTTTCCTCCTCTACTTTCACTTCATCTCTCACTTTTGTTGTCCCTTCCCTCTAATTTCACCTTCTCTCTTTTCATCTCCCCTCACCTGTCCTCTTACCTTTTGCACATTATCCCCACTTTCATCACTTCCTCTCGACTTTCTTTCACCGCCTCCACTTTACCTCTCCTCCTCTCTTTGTTTCTCCCCTCACCACTTCAGTTGTCACCTTTCATCTTGCATCTTATTGTTTCACCTCCTTTCATCTTTACCCTCCCGTTTTCTCCTTTCACCCCTTCTTTCATCTCCTCTTCTCCTTTCCTTTTCTTTTGCCTCTCCTCTCCCTTTCCTCTGCAGTGGTCCCTCATTTTTTCTGTGCACAGAAAGCCCATTTGTGTTGCCATTCCACCAGTGCTCACAGACGCCCACAGAGTGTGTGTGTGTGTGTGTGTGGGTGGGAGGGAGCAACAGCAGCTTCTGCACTCAGACAAAGAGGCTGGGGTTGATCTGATGGCTATTATCGGCAATGTGAGGTACAGCTAGTGGAAAGAGGGGAGGGAGATAGAGAGACCGAGAGGGAGGGAGAGAGAGAGCGCACAGTGGCACAGGATGCAGAGGCATACAAATGAGTGTGGGAGTGCTGGAGAAACAGAAATCTACCAAGCAAGCTGCACGCTGTCATTCCTATCCTCTTTCGCGCACGCTCGCTCGTTCCCTCCCGCACGCGAACACACACGCACACACGCACGCACGCACATGCCTGCACTCTCCACACGTTGAGACACAGGTTGAGCAGCATAACGTTGGTAATGCGCATCTCTCTCATGTGGATGTAATTTGGAGCCTTCAGCATGTCTACTTCCACAGCCAGCGTACTTCTCCACCAGCACGGACCCTAACGCTCGCTCTCCTGAGAGGACCCTCTTTTTCTAATTTGCGCTCTGTTTTTGGTTTCCTACCTCTCTCGGCTGCTTTCTGAACATTACTTTCTTCTGTCGCTTGAAATTACTTTCATACCTCCTTTTTTTCCGCTCTTTCTGTCTCTCTCGTTTTCACTCGCGCTCTCCGTGGCTTGTTGAGCATGGCGGGTTCGTTTGACAGTCACTTTGCGCGGAACATGATGTGGCAGTGCCAGCTCTCGCAGCCGGACTGTCGCTGCTACCGGGTGGATGGTTACTCACTTCTCAAACGCCTCCCTCTGCACCCCTTGATAGGCCCCCGCTGCCCCGTCCAGTCCGTGGGACAGTGGCTGGACAACATCGGTCTCGTGCAGTATGAAAACCACCTGCTGTCTAACGGCTTTGACAACGTTCAGTTTATGGTGAGTGTCTCCTTCACACTTGCATCTCTGTCTTTCCCTGCGGCCACTTTTCTGAGTGTGTCTTTTTTTTTTTTTTCCATTAGTCATCAATTGTGGGTGGTGTGGGTTTGCATGTGTTTGTGTTCTCAGGTGAGCTGTTCTGTGATTATGTGAGATGTCCAGTATATCTCCTGTTACATCACACTGTGATATTTCCTTGATTATTGTGACGTTTCTCATGTGAGCGTTACCTGGCCTGTATGTTTCCTCCCATATCAGCACTTTAAGAACTTTGGGAAGCAAAGAGATTTAGTTAATTATACGTTTTCTTATAAATATTTGGTCTGCTTAAGAAGATTGTAGAAATTTTAATACATGGATGTTCTGTAACAGAGTCATATTGTCAGAAAATAGCAAATTAACAAAACTATTATTATTTAAATATTGCTATTTGTTTCATGATTACCTTTTGTGCAGTGCTGCATGGGTACTCATTGATACACTGCCTTGCAACACGTGGTCAACGTCATTCCTCTGACAATGCAAAAAACATGTCCATCGTGGGTGTGTTCAGATGCATGAATGTGTTTGTCTGGTTTGTGTTGGTGTGTTTGTTTGGGGGAGAAAGTGTTCTAAGGCAATTCATCTTCAACTACCAAAGCAATCATAGTTGTTTAGGAGCACCTGTAGAGATGAAAGAGCTAGATGGAAGATGTTATTTCCGGATGTAGTCGATCAATGGTGCGCATTTATGATTACCAAAAAAAACTTCTGAAGAAAGCAAACACATTTTTGGTTGAAATGTAGCTCAGATGGCAGAATTGTAAAAGTCATACTAGGCTTAGGTGTATGTTTGTGCTGATATAAATGATGGAGCACAACAGTGTGTTTAATTGCTTAAGCTGGTCAACAAGCATGGTTTTGCTTGATGGCCCAGGAACCATGTTGTTGATAAGCTTGTGCTTTTTTTCGACAGGGTAGTGCAATGATAAACTAAAAGTGTACAGAAAACCACACTCGAGTTGTTATAAGTGACTCATTAACTCATTTTCTAACACTTCTAACACACACACAGTGGTCAGTGGAAAACTAGCATTCTGCCAAATAATTTTTGAGTCTTTTTCATAGTATAAATGCCTTAAATGCGAGTCACACTTGCATTATTTATTGTTATTGTGAAGACTTTTTTTTCCAGATAATAGATCCTGAATATTTTATACTCCTTTGGCAAATTGTTTTACTTGTTTTAAGTCTAAATCTAACAGAATTTCTTAGGGAAAAATTCAGAGTATAAAAAGTACAAGAAAACCTAATTTCCAAGAATATGTCTGGATATTTCCAGAAATATTAAAGGGATAAAGGCATAGTTCACCCTAAAACAAAAGCTGTCATTTCAAACCTGCATAAATCTCTTTCATATTTTAAACATATTTTGAAGATTACTGGTAATTAAACAGTTGATCTTTCCCATTGACTTATGTTGTATGTCTTCCCCATTATAGAACTCAGTGGGGACCAACAGCATTCAACATTTTTCAGAATATCTTTTTTAGTGTTCAAGATGAGAATTAAATTCTTTCAGGTTTGGTATGACATGAGGGTGAGTGAATGATGACAAAATCTTCAATTTTGAATGGACTATTTCCTTAAGTAAGTGTGGTGGTGTGCAAACCACCATTAGGTTTCTGCTGAGGAGCCGATCTCTCACGAAGTTGGAGAAGAAATGAAGAAAAGTATTACCTGTTGTTCGGGATCCTCGGGGTTGGAGCGTTCTTGCAGTCCAGCGGAGACTGCACTGGGTGCATAATTGTGTGTGCGGTCCTCCCCTTGGCAGTCACAGTCTAAAAGAGCAAATGTTTTACAGTTACACGGTCGCGAAGCACCCCACCTCGGCGGCTGCTCAGAAAGCATCTGAGGCGGAGCTGGCAACCATGCATCAGGCTGGAGGTGAATCCCCCACTGACCCCCGAATGCTCAAGGCTGGAACTTTGGTTTCTGGGCTCCGGGCGTGACTCCCAGCCACACTCGGCCCCAGTACCTTTCTTCCCAGAGGTTCATGAGGAGCTCACCAAATCATGGAAGGCACTGTATACATCTAGAGCATGGTTGAGCTCCTCACTACTCACTGCAGACCAGGCCGCTTCAGCCCAGTGCAACTCGCTGGTTGATCAGCACAATCCGATTCGGCTATTCAGTTCGCCAGGCACCCACCCAGGTTCACAGGCATCAATTTCACTTCCGTTCATTCGGAGATGAATGCTGCGTGTGAAGATCGCCGTCCTGCTGGTGAAGGACACGATCAAACCTGTCCCTCCAGCCGAGATTAATTCAGGGTTTTAAAGCCCCTATTTCATTGTAGAATTCATTCAAGAACGGTGGTTCAAGGCCAATCCTGGATCTGTGTGTCCTGAATCGGTCCCTTCAATGGCTTCCGTTCAGGATGTTGACGCCAAAGCGCATCCTGACTCCGATTTGGAGCAAGATGTACAAATTCTCAACTATCTTGACGACTGGCTAATTTCAGCCCACTCGAAGGATCAGTTGTGTGAATACAGGGACATGGTGCTTCAGCATCTATTTGGGCTTCGGGTCAACAGACATCTGCAGAGCTGCGGGTTGGGCGACACCCAATATCTTTGCTAGTTTCTACAATCTTCACGTAGCTCCTGTTTTGGGTAACATCAGGTAATTAAATACTGAATGACTAAAACCAGTCAGTATCCCATGACGTCAGTCAATGATATAACGTCTCCGTTCGCTCATTCAGGGCGTTACTAAAGTAACAAGACGTTACTAAAGGTGACTTTTACAAGTGAGCCACAGACTCATGGGAACTGTAGTCCACATGCAGGCTTAAACTGCACTGGGCTGATGGTTGATGGAGCTGCGACTAAATCCTATGCATTGTGTGACTGAATAAGATGCTTATGCATACGTTTGTGTGTGTAATGAATCGTTTTGCGAGTGTTTAGTTGCTCATGCTGATTACCCTCCCCCAGCTCTGACCTGCATCCATTCCTGTGGTTGCCGAGGCAACAGCAGAGAGAAAAGAATAGAGTACAGAGTATTTTAGCTATAGAATTTTGTATGAAATCTGTGTTTGCTTCCCAACTGTTGTCAAGGAAATGGATTACGCCGTTTCCCCGCAGAGCATGTTTTTAATAAAGTGTTAAAAACCTCCCCAAGCTAGTGTTGATTTGTCAGCACTCGTCGTGGTGCAGACATTGACAGCTTTACCTGCCAGCACTACAAAATTCTGAACGTGACCTTATCCAAGAGGTACGACAATCAAAACTCTATTTATAAACATGCTCATGGTGGTTCTTATTAATTAATAATTGCTCACAGTTTTGCATTGTTTTCTTGCAGAAGTTCCACTGGATTCAAAAGTGCATTAGCATAAAATAGTTTTGGTTATAATATTGTTTAACCCCAGTTATTGTAAAGGCAGGATTGTGTGGCTTTCTGCACAAGCTCACCTGCACAGGTGCAAACACTGAGGGAAAAAAGTCACATGTAAGGATTTTTTATTGAATATATAGCTTTTATATAGGCTTAAGCTACACATGATTGTGTTTAAAACCTCACATTAGCCAGATCTGTTTTGGAAAGAGTTATAAGGCACCTTTTTCAGACACGGAAATAAGTAAGGCTTATTATTAACATATATACTGTTTACACACTGCCATCCAAAAGTTTCTTAAGGCATTAATAGTTTTATTCTGCAATGATGCATTAAACTGATCAAAGATTACAGTTACGACATTTACAAGGATAAAACATTAGGGCTGTCATTTGATTTAGAAAATTTTAATCTAGTTAATTAGATTCAACCCACAAAAGATCATTTAAAGCCATTTTTGTTGCATGAGAAATACATGCAATAAATAAGATTGGGAACACCAATTAAAATTGATCCCAATTGATACAATTACTCGATCCTGGTCTTTTTTTACAAAGCAAAATGACAAATAAGCTTCCCAAACAACTTGCCACATCTGTTATTGGTCAGTCAAACAGATAACCCCACCCCAAACTCACTGCAGTGGTTGAGCCAATGTTGTCTCTGCACATTAATCTGTAACATGCAAAAAAATTGCACCCATCACCTTTAAGTGTTTTAGTCCAGTCAGCAGTTCATTACTATGTAATTTTCTGCCTCTAGCAAAAGCATCTCCGGATGAATGGGACATCTGGATGAACCACAAAGACACACACTCCCTTTTTCTCTGGTCTCTGTAGGATGAAGCTTCTGAAAGGCCTTCAGATACAATTAATATTAGATGGAGGTCTGCTGCTTCCTTCTGATGTGTTGGGCTTGGAATGTTTCTCTTTTCTTGAATGTTATTGCCTCTCTTTTTCTTCAACTAAAGCATATATAAGACAGACTGCAGTGTGTAGTCACTTGTTCCCTCTGTACTAGGAAGAACGTGAATACGACACAGGCCTGAAAGATTGATTTGTAACCAGAGTCATTTTAAAAGGAAAAATTTAAACAATGCATTCAGTCTGAAAGAGCCAGGCAACAGAATTTCCTGAGAGCAAGTTAAGTGCCAGAGAAATGATAGCGGTACCTCACTTTAGGACTTCAGGGAGTTTTGAGATGAACAATTTAACGGCATTGCGCTGGTCATCTATCTTACTCTGAACTTGCTATGAGAGTTTGAGATGACGTTGTTTCATGAGCTGTTTCACCTTCAGACTGCTTGAAAGATACAACATTCACACTGTAGTATTATTTTAGTATATAGCATTTTGACGTTAAAATAAATTTGACGTTTTATTGTTGACAATTCTCTACTTGAAGATTTTTTAGAGAAGGTTTGGTGGTGGTTGATGAGAATTGGCTGTGGCAGTTGTCGCAAATAAATGTGTACATAAAGACCAATGTGAGTGCAGGCTAGTGGGGAGGAGCGACTATCGTACTCGGCCTCGGTTCACGGCAACCGTGCCTAGTGTGAGTACACCCTTAATCACGATTTATTGCAAGTTTTTAAGTATATATTTGTGTAATGTGTATATTTTTTTATGTAAATATTAAGGGCTGGGAATTTAACGCGTTAATTTAGATTAATTAATTACACAAAAATAATGTTTGTGTTAAATCCACGTTCCGCGGTGGACAAATAAGTGTTAAAAAAATTTAACGCATTATAATCACACTTATTTTTCCACCACGGAACATTTATCACTGGAGGAGTTTCAGTGGAGCGCACACAACATGCGCGTGCAAAAATGCGCTCTTGCGAGAATGCCGCTAAGCAGGGCTCGCGCCACTCTCTCAGCTGCTCAACCCCTGCTCGCTCGACAAGTACACTTTTTAGACTTTGGAGGCAGGGAAAAAATGTCAGATTGCTCTTGTGATTGTTCATTTACAACCCATAGCGCTTATCATAGCTTTAGGAACAGTGTGTGGGTGTTTTTTAATTAATAATTAATCCTTTATAAACAACAATAAAACACCAAAACATATTTGCAGTAGAATATAAAAATCAGGAATAAAACATGAAATATAATGAATAGTCTAGTCCTTTCAATAATTGAGAATCAATTTAGAATACTATTATAATTCGGCAGTCAATTCGGGCATTATGGGCATTTCTTCAGAGTTTAAATATTTTTGTGTCATTTAAGCAAGACAGTTGGGTTTTGTATTAGTGATGTTATGTGTGTTTATTTTTATTTTTATTTATTTTTATTTTTAAGTTTGGGTGGGTTTGGTTCATTTGTATTCCTTTTACATAAAAGTGTAACTGTCACCATCATGAATAGAGATGTGTAGGGGAGTGACTTTTTAGGGGGCGCTAAGAGGAGGTCTGGCCCAGGGAGAAATTCCATGTAGAACCGTTACTGGATAAGAGCCTGGTTGGGTGCAAGCTATGCAACAAGGAATTCGCATATCACCACAGCACATCGAGCCTCAATGTTAAACATATAGCAGCTAGCGTGGTTCTCAGGTCAAATATTTATATGCGATTAAAATGCGATTAATTTAGATTAATTAATTACAAAGCCTCTAATTAATTAGATTAATATTGTTAATCGAGTCCCGGCCCTAGTATATATACATACAAACAAACACATACATATATTTAACAGAAAGATGTTATATATAATCAAAAATGTAAATATATTTACATGTAAATATTTTCAAGATATACACTGTATGTTTGTGTCTTTATATATACAGTACACATCCATGTATTATGTAAACAAAGACTTTTATTTTGGATGCGATTAATCGTTGAACTGCATTAGTTCAAACACAAATGTTGTGATTTGTTTTTGGTTAACTATCCTTTAACCATTAGTGGATTGCTTACAAAACTAATTCTGTGGTATACTAATAATGTTCAGCACATCTGCATTCAGACAGTGATTCACAAAAATGCATTAAAAAGGGAAATAATCAGCATTTTTTGTGAATAATTGTCTGAATGGAGATGTGCTAAACAATGAACAATTGCATTGATTTAAATATATATTGTTAAACATTTGATCTAAAATGGTATTATGTTGCCTGCACTTTTACATTAAAATACATAATGTATATGCATAAATTAATTCACTGTTCCACACTGCTTCTGCTGTATGCATTATGTATACTGTTGTCATTATGCATCGAATACTCATATTTTGCATTTATACAAAAAAAAATGTCTAAGCACTAAATCTTTAAAATGCAAGGTCCTCAAATCGATCTTTGTATTGCAAATGAACTGGAATTAACAACTGTAAAAGAACTTTTTTTTCTTGTCCCATTATTTGACCGAACTGCTAAGAGTTCAGACGTTTCTACACAAGCTTGAATTAAATGTGTATTCATTTCCAAGATGCTAAATTAATTTCGCTTGCTGAATTAAACATGCAGTGTAATGTGGCAGCAATGAAGCATAATTCTCTTACAAACGTTTATCTTTGCATAATGCATACTGTGCTACAGTATTATATAAAAAATAGCAGGTAGTACTGTATGCAGTGTGCAGCAAGCAGTGTGCTTCCAGCAGGTCTGTGCTATGACTGATTAGTAATGTCTTGGGACACCGGCAATCAATCTAACTCTACTCGGCATGCCAGTATTCTGGTCTAGATTGTATGGCTGTGAATGGAGCAGATGCTGGTGCTCAGAAGTGATTTCATCAGCTATATATTATACTTGAGTGGGATCATCAAGGTTATCCAGCGTTGTGGAGTGATCACAGAGTGCATTATCTGTCAGCACGTTTTTATTCACCTTGTTTGCATGTGAGTTTTGTGTTTTGGTAGACGGGGGAATCACATGGCGGAAATTAGATACTATTTATCCTATGACGAAAGCCTCGTGTGTTTGTTAGGATTAGTGTGTTTTTTCAGATCTCTGGCCCTGTTGGATAGGAGGTTGATTGGTCTAATTGGAGTAACTGAAAGGTCATTAAAGGTGAAACCCAGCATGAAACA
Source organism: Enteromius fasciolatus (assembly GCA_032361145.1). Classification (NCBI taxonomy): domain Eukaryota; kingdom Metazoa; phylum Chordata; class Actinopteri; order Cypriniformes; family Cyprinidae; genus Enteromius; species Enteromius fasciolatus. The sequence goes on along the minus strand of JAUMHR010000047.1, from coordinate 8,917,344 downwards.
ACAGTTGCTTAATAGTGCTCTGTGTGTGTGTGTGTGTGTGTGTGTGTGAGAGAGAGAGAGAGAGAGAAAGAGAAAGACAGCATGTGTTTTTTGCACCTGTGCACATCAAGTTGTGGATTGTTGATTTGAATAATGTTTGAAGGGCTTGTAGATCTCCTGATTGGGTTGCTCGTGTGATCTGAAGAGGGCAATTTTTTTAATTAGAGCAAATTGTCTCTTATGCCTTAATTATTATGTGTCCTTGTAAACTTGATGGATTCTGTCCAAGCATCATCATAAAAACAATAATAATAAATTATCACCAATTTGGGTATTATTATTATTATTTGTGACATACTACAAAACCAGTCATAAGTATCACAGGAAATAACCAAAAATACACTGTATACGTCAAAAGTATTATAATTTTTTTTTATGGCAAATATCATTATGACATGATATGTCCATGATATTTTGTATATTTTCCACTGTAAATATATTAAAAGCTATTTTTTGATTAGTAATATGCATTGCTAGAACTTATATTTGCACTCTCAGACTTTTTTGAATAGTTGTCTCTTGACCAAATATTGTCCTATCCTAACAAACTATAATGCACCTCCATGGAAAGATTATTTATTTAGCTTTTAGATGATTACAAAAAAACTGACATTTGTGACTTGGTTTTATGGTCCAGGGTCACATTTGTTTATTTGATTATTTTATTACTTTAACAGGTGTCATTTTTGCAGTAGAAATAGCCCAAAAAACACTGTATGGGTCAAATGATTGATTTATTATGATGGTTATTATAATTTTTTATATTCATTATGATGATTTTTATTATTATTATTGTTGTTTTGATTCTTTTGTTACTACTTGCGGTCCAAAGTAGTCCAAATTATTACACTTTTATTTTATTTTTATTTTGCTAGGCAATATTATTATTATTTGTGCTTACAATTATTATTGTATATTTTGTAACTAAAAGAATGTTATTGTAGAACCTTTATAGTAGTATAAATTCTAAGAGTTTTAACTTTCTCTCTCTTTTTTGTTCACTGTAGGGTAGTAATGTTGTGGAGGACCAGGACCTGCTAGAGATCGGGATTTTAAACTCTGCCCACAGACAGCGACTTCTTCAGGCTATTCGCCTGCTGCCCAGGGTGAGTACAGACATCGGGGACGTCCTAGGGCTCCCAAGGGATGCTTTCAGCTCCAAAAATATCAGCTAACAATGCGTTTGGAAGCAAATTTGTAATTAAAAAAAAATTCAACATTCCCTCAGGATTTTCTTTCTTCCATGAAAACAATGAATCATTCTGAGCGACAGCAAATAGTAACCAGTGGCTGCGAAGCTCTAAAGATGATATACTCTGACTTCCTTTCTCGGTTATTGCAAATGTAATGGCTCACTCGTAAAAGGTTGATACGTTACGGTCAGACAATCCTGATGGGAGCATCTCTGATTTCAGTGGCGCACAAAGACACTGAACTGAAGTGCACTGTAATGACACGTAGCCAATCATTGAAATTCTGCATGTGATACATGCGTGTCACGGATTTCATTACCAAATGAGGTTTCATGGTATCCACATTTATCACACACACTTCCCAGGGTGCACCCTCCCCCAAGAATAGTCAATTTAAGACCCCCCCTAGAGTAATCCAGCAAAGCTTCTGGCATTGAGTGTGTGCGTATATGCAGGAGACCCGACATCAAATAAATCTCACTTGTGTCCCAAACAACCTTGCACTCCCTTTCTCCTTCACAATCTCTGAAAGGACACTGCAGAGGGGAATGGTTGTGTTGTGATAAGATAGAAAGGACACAATTACACACACACACACACACACACTGCACACCCGCTTTTATTCAAACAGATGTGAAAAGCTCAAACATGAGCTGAAAGGGGTGAGTTTAAAGAGATAGTTCAGCCAAAAAATGACAAATCGCTCATCTTTACTCATCCTCAATTGGATAAAAACTTATATGACTTGATTTTCCTGTAGAACACAAGAAAAGTTACTTTGGAGAATGTTCTTGCTGCTCTTTTTCATATTAGAAAAGTCAATGTGCATGGATTTGGGCTGCAAACAGCCCACCAGAAAATGTGTTCTGAAGCCATTTTCAATAGCTTTTTAGGAAAAAAAGAACCAAATAAGTCACTATGAGTTTCAACTTTTATGCTGCTGTTTTTGTCATTTTGGAGCTTAACGGATTGGCTGCCCATTAAGTTACATTATGTGGAAAACTAGAGGATGACAGAACTTTAATTTTTAGGTTCAAAATGAAAATGATTACTTTAAAAAGAAGTTGAGTTTAAGATTAAGTACAGGAAATGGTATGTGTGTGTGAGAGCGATACGAGGGCTCAATATGAAAAGAGAAAAACTCAACTTTTCATCTGCAGTCAGCGCTTTCAAACTCTGTTTTAGCTGATAGCTTCTCTCGGTCCGCATTTACATTTATGCATTTGGCAGATGCTTTTATCCAAGGCTTGTGTGTTCAATATATTTTTTTTATCAGTAAATACGGGAATGATTGCCTAGGAATAAAACCACAATTTTGTTTTGTTAGCTTGTCTGTCTCCTATTTATCGGCTAGACCAGCGCCAAATCAATATGGACCAGAATGGAAATTCAGGCTAGCAGTCCAAGCAGGTGTTTCCAGCACAGAATAACAACATTTCCTGTAGCTAGACCTCTTTATTTATAACTATGTCCAGCCTCTGGTTTTGTTACTGAAGTGGTGGTTTGACAGTTGTTTCTATGTTTAAGGTGCGGCCCATTGGTTACGATGGAAATAACCCCACCTCAGTGGCAGAATGGCTGGAGTCTCTGGAGCTGGGAGACTATACCAAGTCTTTCCTCATCAACGGCTACACCTCCATGGAGCTGGTCAAGAAGATCTGGGAGATCGAGCTCATTAACGTAAGTCTCGCTTACCTCACTTCATGTCTTCTGAAGTTCTGATCAAATTGAGTTTTCATTGTAAGAATCACAGTCAAGGGAAACCTGGAAATATTAGGAGAACAATAAAAAAAATATATTGTAAATTGGGTATAAATATTAAATGTATTGATAATATACTATAATATAATCAGTGCTGTTAACTTGATCAATCATGATTAATTGCGTACAAAAGAAATATTTTTGTTTACATAATATATGTGTGTAGACTATTTAAATATATATATATATATATTTTGTATATATAAATACACACATGCCTGTATATATTCATAAAAAATGTTACGTTTCTATATTAAAAATAGTTATATATGATATATGAATGAATATAAATATATGCACATAAATACATGTAGATATTTTCAAAATATATGCTTTATATGTGTGTCTTTATATATACATAATAAATATACACATTACACACACAGTATTAACTCAACAAAAACTTTTATTATGGATGCAAGTAATCGTTTGCATCCAACACTAAATGTGATATAATAATATTTTTATGGCTAATATTTTAAAGTGTAAACATATATATATTTTATAAAGGTATGTGTAAATCCTGTATTTATGCGTGCACACACACACACTTGTTTAGCCAAATATTCTGTTACTGTTGTGTTAGTGCTGTTGGAATAAAGCTGTCTTATGAAACAAGATTTGCTAGAGGACCTTTAAAATGACATCCAGAGGTTGAGACATCATTCTGACATCCTATTGGTCGATTTGTCTTAATAGAGTTTGGGTTAGCTCTGAATCTTGCCTTTAATTGTGTTTGTTTGATAAACAATTCTGTCCGATCTGTCTTGCTTTCGACTGCAGCGGAACCGCATGTAATAGTAGCATCTCTGGTGTGACACTGCCCAGAAGAAATTTTAGTATAACTGGATCTGTTTTTGAGCGTAGCCAGCATGTTTGGGAAATATTGTAACATAGCAAATAACCACACACTGTTATTAATTCAACCTATCAAGCTCTTAGGTCTTTATCAGACAAATAAAGGCATTTTTTAATTGTAATTCAGTAGTTATTCCTGCAGCCCATGTGGTTGTGAATGCTTGATGGATTTTTTCCCTCGTGTTTGATGAAGATAAACGGGATGTTTGATGACAGTGAGATCACGTGATGTGTTGCTTTAACAGATATGGTGTTAAATGACTCTAATTACAGCCTCACGTATGCTAATTTCAATCACTTCCAGCCGAGGGAGAGAAAGAGAAACAGAGAGAAGGAACGAGCAGATTATATAATAATGTGGGATGTGATTTCTTTAGCTCTCGAAAAAGAAAAAAATACACACACACACACCCACTCGCTGTGGAAAGTAACTGGAATGCTGCAGTGGGAATAAACACACTGTTTGGCCACAAGAGGGAGCCAGAGTAAGGGAAATTTGTGTTTTTATAGTTTTGAATGAATGAATTTTGCAAATAGTATTGTTGGAGGTATTACGATTTTTTGTGTTTGCCATCGTGAACATGTGACTGTGGTAAAACACTTTATTACAGTATGCTTGTGTGTGTTTTGTTAACCTTGTCAATCCTTCAGGCTCAGTGTTTAATTAATGCACACGACTCTACGAACACTGATGTTAGCAGAATGTTTGCTTAACACCACTCTACATATAGTACTGAATGTTCATTCAATCTTTTTTCCTCACTGTGTTGTTCAATTTCTGTTTTTGTTCAAATTTTGCAAAAAGAGACGTTTAAAACAATGTTAATGCTGCTCTACCGTATATAATGGGCATTTATGGAAACTGTAGCTGTCAAGCTTCAAAATAGGCAAATACAAAAAAGAATTGTACTGTATATAAGTGTTCTGAAGCCATACATTTGTGTGATGATAAACTCTCATATCCTATTTGCGTTTCCACAAAGGATTAAAGTGCCCCTATTAAGGGTTATAAAAAAAAAATAGATTTTATTATAATAAGCAGTTATTTTTACCTTATTTATTTAATGACTCTCAAATGATTCATCCAACGATACATTTTTCCAAACCCCTTCGGTGATTGGTCGATTTCGTTTAAAGCCGTGTTTATGAGCTTCAAATTCTCCAAAAGTGGCACCTAGTGGCAAGGAGTGAATTTGCATTTTCAGTCAGACCAAAGCAAAAATCAGGTTTTCCCAGGTTCGTGAAACAAGTGGGCGGGCAATATGCTAATGTTTTAAGTTGACATCAACATGAATCAGCTTGTGACTCACTTAAAAAACAAATCATTTTGATAATTCAGTGTCGACTCTTTTTTTTTTTTTAGAGACAATAATTTTACACACTGTGTACTTTCAGATTTAAAACTTTGCAGGATGATTTCATTCACTTAGAGCTCTTTAACACACTGCGTGAAAGGTCATTTTCAGAAATCCATAATAGGGGCACTAAAGATAACAAACTAAAGATAACAAAAAACAATATGTAACCACAAACTAGTTTTAAGGGTAAATTTTACGCATCATCAGAAAGCTAAACAAAAGAGGCGTTCCATTGTTCGGATAGGACAATATTTGACTGAGATACAACCATTTGAAAATCTGGAATCTGAGGGTGCAAAAAAATCTAAATATGGAAAAAATTAATTGCATTTAAAGTTGTCCAGATGAAGTTAAAAATAGAAGAAATTTGTCTTTTGGTAAGAAATTTGCAAAATATCTTTGTAGAACGTGATCTTAGGATTAATATCATTTTTATTTTTTCAATGCAATATTGGCTATTGTTACAAATATACCTGTGCTACTTAGTTTTGTGCTTCGGGGTCACATATAAATACTACGTAAAAAAACAAGTGTAAGTACTAAAATGACTAAAACTAAAATAAAAAAAAATGAATTAACTAAATATTAAAAAAGGAATAAAACTGACAAAAGCACATAACAAAATCTTACAAAGTTAAGTGAAACTTTAAATCATCAACAACAACAAAATACTAGAATAGTAAATTTTCCTCGCAGAGAACACACATAATTCATACAGACAATATTCTTAAATATAGCCTGCGACACTCTTCACTTAAATTCCAGCACATTCTTTTAAATGTCTCCTGTTGTGTTTAATTAAAAGTCACAGGTTTGCAATGACACGTGGGTGTGTAAATTAAGACAAAATAGTTATTATCGCTTTAAAAATGATCCCTTTAACACAAGCTCCCACTGTGTGAAATGAGCGCAAAAGCAGGTGGATATGCAGAGAAGGATCGTCTTTGAGTGTGTGTGTGTGAGTGGTTTAGCTATTCACGGAATGGGACATTCTGAACTTCCCCTAATGAGCCTCGCTTCAGACAGATCACAGAGCGCCTCTGTCTCCCGGGTCGCTGTCCTGAACTCTCTGCTGTAAATGAGACTGAGAGAGTCTCTCCGAGTGAAAGAGAAGAGACTTTACACAGTGTAGTGTACAGCATTGCCCTCGTCTGAAGCCAGGCAGAGGAAGGGCGAGAAAGCCTCTGAGGGAGACAGGACAGAACACTGCCTTGTTTTCGTCTTTCCTAGAGAATGTCCGGTGACCGATAGCACAGCAGCAGCGGTTTGGTTCAGAGATTGAGGAGCGACAGCGTGAAGAGAGAAAGAGCAGATTGAATCAGCTCATAAACGCTCAGGGTAACAGATGCCATGGCTGCTGGACAAGACAGTGACGGGTTATTGCTGCTCACAAGCACAATTACACAAGCACACTGTGGCTTAATAAGGTCAAAGTTCATTTTATACCAAATTATTCACCTAAGTATCTTCTGCTCACCAAGCCTGCATTTATTTGAAAGAAAACAGGAATATCATGAAATTTTTGTGCAACAGTTTTATTATATTTTAATGGTGTTTATTAATTGAATAGCTAAACTGAATTGGCGTCACATTAACCTAATATGCACATTTTTGGCTTGTGAAATGTTTATTATTATCACCAGTGTTGAAAACAATTGTGATACATAATGTTTTAGTTTTTTTTTTCAGGATTCTTTTACGAATAGAATTTTGAAAAGAATAAAGTTTAGTTAAAATAGAAATCTTTTGTAACGTTAATGTCTTTACACTTACTTTTAAGCATTTAAATTCAACTTTGCTGAATAAATGTATTTAATTTCTTTAGAAGAATAGAACAGAATAGAATAGAATAGAATAGAAATTTTGTTGTTTTGAAATTTTGAACAACAGAAAACTGTTTAGCAGCTGACAAGGTTTTGGCAATAGACGAGCACAAGTATACAAATAAAAAATTAAATATAATAAACAAGAAGAGAGGTATTCCAGAAGGTTATATACAGTGTTGTGCAAGTTACTTCCTGCAATGCATTATATATTACTTGTTACTGTTATTAAAAACATAATTCCTTACATTACAATATTACTGATTCAAAATTGTAATGCGTTACATGACTCTGTATTACTTTTAAGTTACTTTCACCAAAATAACTACAGAGAGCGTGGCGTCAGCGCAGCTGAAGAGCTCTGCATTCAAATACACGCAGTAGACTAAAGCTTGTCACAGCATCAGCAAAAGTAGCCTGATTACCATGAATATGTCCGAGGAAAATAGTAGGAAGATTTAAATTATTTAGTGCTTTTTGAGTCCGTGTCACAAAGATACATTTCCTGACTCGCCGTCTCCTCTGATGCACCTTAAGTCATATTTATGTATTAAAATTATAATGAAAGAGTTTTTGTTTTCGATTTTTTTTTGTTCACCACACATGGATAATAACTGACCACGAACAGAAAATACAGCTGACTTGCGGTATTTTTTATAGGTTAATATCTTGTGTCTTGCTGTTTTTTGAACAATAAAAAATTCGGCTAAAAGTGTGTTGTAACGCAATCATTATTGAAAATGTACCGAGTAAAATATTACTGAAACCTGATTAGTAATGCCTTACACTACTGCGTTACAGCAAAAAGTAATACATTACTGTAATATTCTACTTTTGTAACGTTACTCCCAAAACTGTATATATATATATGCAGTACAGTGGTTAGTGCACTAAATACTAAATGTCCATGTATGACCACTATATGTCTAATATTACCTTATTTTTTATATTACTATATGTTTATTTGCTTACTCTGTCTCGGATGTCACTGCTGTTGCTTGATTTTGTTCATAGAGAATCAAATTGATTATCCAACGTCACCTGAATCAGTTTGATTTGGACCGGCCATCACTCGTTTTATTCCAAAATCCCACTTCTCATCCTGTTCTTTATGTGACTTTATGAATGTCATGAATGTTTGCAGCTTTTTCTCAAGCTGTAAGACATCTTCTGTTCACTAGGTGGCTCCAACGCTCTTTTTTTTTCAATTTTCAATCGTTCAATTTCATGATGTACAATTCCAAATTGAAATATCTATATGACAGAGAATGTTTACTTTGCCATGGTATTGATATTATATTTACAATATGATATTTAAATTTGATATGTACTAAAAATATGAATACATGGAAACAGCAGAAGTATCTATATTTGGTCGTTTGAATTTACAAGCCATTTGGCTAATTTGACATAATTTTACTGTCAGCATCTGTGAACTGTAAAATGTCACTTTCAGCCCTGTTTTCTTATTCTGGACACAAATTAATGTCTACATGGAACTGGCATGAATTATATTAGCAGAAATTACCAGTTTACACGTAAAATCTTTTGAAAAACAGGCTGAATAGGGCTAGTTTCATTGTGAAATTAAGAAATGGCATAATTTGAGTTCTGACACACAGGTTTTTTCCTCCCGAAGGAGCAGCAGAGTAATTCAGTGTGAGCAAGCAGAGACATTGACGTAAAGCAAACAGCCTCTTTAAACAAAGGAAGCTGATGTCAGTCGTCGAAGCTTTGGTGTTTGCATGTTGCTTGTATGTCTCAATAGTGTCATTCCATACGTGTAAGAGCTTGTGTATGAGTATATACAGCTCTTTAGTGAGTGGTAGGCTTGCGTGTGTGTGTCCGGCCTCAGGGTTACCACAGGCATTCATCTGATAATATTCATAACAGGGCTCAACATGCCTGCATTCCCAAGCAGCTCAGTGATTGCTCTCTCACACACATACAAACATGACCATCACTGGAAAAAAGAAAATCTTTTATGAAAATGGACTTGTAAATGGATTTTCATTGTGCAATAGTAATAGATTCATTATGTTCAATTCATATATATATATGAATTGAACATAATATATATATATATATATATATACACACACACGTTTTTAAGGAAGTTGTTTATGCTTCGGAAATATTATTGAAATTTATAATATTGTAATATACTTAAAATATATTTTATTCCTGTGGTGGCAAAGCTGAATTTTCAGCATCATTTCTCCGGTCTTCAGTGTCACATGATCCTTCAGAAATCATTTTAATATGATGATTTATAAGCATTGATGAAAACAGTTATTTTTTGGAACTGTGATTTAGAGTCCTTTTTTTAACAGGATTCTTTGGTTGATAAGAAGTTTAAAAGAACAGTATTTATTCAAAACAGAAATGTTATGGCACAAAATGCACCACTATTCAAAAGTTTCTTTCTTTTGGTTTATTTTTTATGAAATTGATGCTTTAATTCAGCAAGAAAGCAAGAAATGGGTAAATAAATCATACTAAAGACTTATATTATTAGAAAGAATATTAAAAAAATGTTTTTCCTATTTATCAAAGAGTCAAGAAAAATATCACATCTTCCAAAAAAAAATATGAAACAGCAAAACAGTGATAATAAATCAGCATATTAGAATGATTAGTAATAATGCTGAAAATCCAGTGCTGCATCACAGAAATAAATCATATTTTAAATTATATTATAATAGAAAACATTAAAAAACATTACAAATCGTACTGATCTCAGACTTTTGAATGGCAGTCTATGTAATGCATATCTATCGATCTATATACACATTTATTTAATTTATTTTAATGTATTATATTAAATGTATTAATATTAAAACAGTAGTTTTACCTTTCTCACATTCATATTCATACGTTACATTCATTATTTCCTATTAATTGACTTCTAATGACTTTGATTGAACACCGTGAACTTAAGCTCCAAACGAAATGCGTCCAAACCAGTCTGGAATAGTTAATGGATCATTTGGCCACTCTGTGTAGGCTTTTTCTGTGGCTTTTTATAGCATGCTTATGTTAAGATAAAGCTATTTTGATTGTTTTTTTAACCAAACAAATGTTTGGTTTGAGTCATAGTGGTTTTCTGTTGGACCTTAAATCAGGTCAGCCTCCCTCGGTTTACGTGAATGGTTTTGGAAGCAAGAAAGAAACTCGTAAAGTGCTTAAAATGACATTTTACGACCTGCACGGTCTGTATTTTTAGCGCAGCTCTGATTATTACCATTGCATTTAATGTATTTAAATAGCGCTTGCTCTTACATGTCACATGCTGTGCCAAGTTGTGTTTCTCGGCAGTCGCTGGTTTATGTTTGCCGTGCTCGGGCCGTGTTGGTAGGCGGTCAGAAGTCATTTAGCTCGTAATAATAGTTTAGCTCGTTTTTTTTGACAACTGTTACCCGGTTGCCATGACTGCTGGCGGTAGTTACCATAGAGACAGCTTGCGTGAAGTACAAATGATTCAAAACTGACGTGTTTGTGTGTGAGTAAGTGTGTAAGGGCATGTATCCTTTAAGTGTGCGTGGTCCGACACTTACGATTTGCAGACTCTGTGTGTGTGTGTGTGTTATAATGCGTTTCCTTGTCCTTTGTGTTGCATTCCTGTTTTCATTACTTCCTGTCACCTCTCCAAATGCACAGATTGCAAATTGTCTTTTCTTACACTAGCAGATGGCTACTGCCTTCGTTAACACAGCAGGCCCATCAAACACACACACACGGTCTCCCCGTTTTTTTTTTTTTTTCCTCTGTCTATCTGTTCTTTCCTTTTGGCACCTGTATCACACTCCCTCATACCTCAACGATGATAAAACATTTGCTTTAATACCAAAAGACACATTGAGGGCTGTTCTGTATATGTAAGTGTGTGTTGTATATGTACGAGTGTGGGTGGGTAGGCCTGTGGGTTCATGTGTTGAATTGACGCATACTGACACACATTTTTGGCCCATGACCATGCGAGTGTTGTTCTGGCGGTGGGGGTGAGTACAGATCCTGCTGATGGGTATCATGATGATCCAGTGGCCCCTCTCGCCCCAGCGGCCTGTGAGAGGCCTGTTTCTTAAGGACGGCCACCAAGCACCCTCATAAAAATAGATTAAGCGTGACGTTCATGGAGGAGGCTTAGGTTTCAAACAGTAAAATGTATTTATTACATGGCTCGGTGGAATACTGGATTCTGATTGGTGAATTTGCGATCGGATACTTTTGTGTCATGATCACCGAACTGTATAATGGACCATTATACAATACAACCGGGTTTTTTAGGCATGCAATGAGTGTATCTGTTTTGCGTTAAAACTGTTTTGGATTTATTAACCGATTTATTTCATGAAAATGGCTTTATGCTGTTGTTTAAAATTTTGTAGTCTCTCACCAAGTTGTATCTACTTATAGTAAAAAATATAGTAAAAATTTGCAATATTCTAATATATTATTACAGTTTAAAATAACAGTTTATGGTTGGATATGTTTTAAAAATATAATTTATTCCTGTGATAGCAACGTGAAATTTTCAGCAGCCATTACTCCAGTACTTATGGTCACATGATCCTTCAGAAATCTTTCTTAAAATGCTGATTTTGTTCTCAAAAAATATTTCTTACTATAATCAGTGTTGAAAACAATATTTTTAGCTTAATATCATTGCAGAAATGTATAAATGGTAGTATATATTTGCCACTTATGCATAGGTACATAACTTGTGCATATACTGTACTCTTACAGTCTGTATTAAATCAAAAGATGAATATAAATTTTTTCTGCCTTCAATCTTGGGTAAAAACCCTGCATTCTTTAAGCTGATGTACTACGTATATCATTATTTTTTTTACGTTTTGCCAAATAAGCAGTAAATATCTAAAATCTAATCATGCATTGTGTACAAAACATAGAGATACAACACATCATAACTATATTTGGTAAAACTATTTGTTTTAAATGCCCCAAGTAGCCAACTTTTTAATTGTTGCAAAGGATAAAGTAAGCATTAGAGGTATTCTAAGCAAAGAGATCTTTTTAAAATAGTGGAAATTAAGATGAGTGATGTCTAAATAGTGGAAAAAGACTCAATAAATATAAATATTGGTTGATTTCTACCAGTAGATAATGACACAGAACTCTAATGTTAGCCGATAACCGATAAGTACAGAAACATTGTGAATGCACATTTTGATGCAAATATCTCTTGTGCTAGCGAGTCAAGTAAGGAGCGCTGCTGCAGAATCTATTTCTGTCAGGCATCTTTATATAACCTACAGTATATGTACTGTACATGTATATCCCTCACACATTTTGAATGTCGAAAGCCATAACAGTCACCAGCCTTAAGATGTAAGACAGACCATAAGCCAATTGAATTAAGGCTATTTCCCGCTGTCCCAACAAACAACAACTTGAACGCTGGATCAGCTTGTTAATCCTGTTGGTGTTTCTTGGATGACAGTCATGTTTCCCAACAACAGCCAACTCTGAAACATTGTCAGTCTGGCTTAAGATGTTTTAAAGAATGTTCAATGAGACCAGGATGAATGTATCGCAATCTCACTGCAGTGTGCGGCAGCTGAGCTCTGGAACTCACGTTAAACAATGAAGCTTCAGAGAGAGAGAGAGAGAGAGAGAGAGAGAGAGAGAGAGAGAGAGGGAGGGGAAACAGATACGAGAGAGTGAGGCGGAGAAAGCAGAGTGAGTTAAGGACGTTCGGTCTCCCGTCTCACACTAGCGCTGCCTCACGAGCCGAGGAAACGGTCACCTGCGCTGCTCTCCCGCTACGGCTCCTTGCTGGATGGGAGCAGGGTATCCATAGTAACCAGGCGAAGAGCGAGAAGAGGAGGGTGACGTGTTCAGATACAGAGCGTTGTTGCTGGAGTACAAACCTCTGCCGTTTAACAGCACGAGGAGAACGGAGAGTGAAAAAAAACCCTTCATTCTCGTACAAATATGCGCGTAGCTTTTGTGCTTTGAGAGAGCCAGAGAGTTGAGGTGGCTTGTCAAAGCTGGTCAGGACCTTCGGAAGGGCTCTTGGATGTTTGGGGACGGAGGACTTGACTGTGCGGATGAGTGGCCAAACTCGGGGTAAGTCACTGGCGCTGGAGGAAGAGTGAAGCAGAAGGTGGATTAGAAGGGATTGTGCTGCCTCTAGTTGTTTTTTTTTAGATTAATGCACTGTTAAAGCTTTTGTTCTCCACTTGCTGCAGTACCAGCCTTTGCTTTTTCACTTGATTTTTCTGCTAAAACATGTAGTGCGTCTGTGAGTGAGTGGTCTGTCATCCCTAGCTACTGTGCACCTTACTGTAGTTTCTTTATTACTTTGGTGATTTTACGCATCACGCTCGATTATACGCTGCTCAGTTCGTGTGATGAGCGTATGTGCACATGCAGTGGTGTGTGTGGTAGTTTGAGTTTGTGTATGTGGTTGGTTTACATTTCCAATAGTTTTAGACAGATCATTGCTTTCCATTCCGCAGGACATGTCGGTTTCTTAGGTGAATAGTTTTAAGCACATATCAATTGAGCTACATGGGATATTTGTAGTTAAAAAAAATAATTTGTCACTCTAAACGAACAATTAAAATAAAATAGTCAGGGGATTTTTTTTTATTTGTACTATATCGGAACGTACAGTGTCAGTTATCGGCCGATATTAGATTCATTAATTTTTTTGGTCACATTTTTAACTTTTTTTCACCAACCGATATTGAGTATTTTATTGTGTATGCTGCTTTTGTCCGATATTCAATTTATATTATGCTTGCTGTCATCTAAGTGTCCTTTAAAATTAATCTTTAAGATGACTAAGATAGGAATTAATGTAAAAAAATATATTTTCTTTCTTATGAATTATTGTGCAAATAAATATTTTTTGTTTATTGTGATTTATTTATAAATCAGTGTATTTTAAATGTATTTATATTATTTTATAAAGGATATATGATATATGTACATATGTTTTTAGACTTTTAATATGTTTATTATTTATTTAATAAAGGTATTTCATATATTTGTTTTGTTTATTGTGATATATATGTATATAAGTATTTTATATTTAGTTATAATATTGTATATATATATCATATTTATTATTTATTTTTAAATATTTTAATGTTTATTTTATTTATAATTTAAATTTTTAATATAGTTTATGTATTTTGAAAAAAAACTAATATTTACGAATATATATATATATAATTTATGTATGTATATCCGTCTCTCTCTCTATATATATATATATATATATATATATATACATACAAACACGCACATACAGTGTGTTCCTATAAAAGAATGCACAACGTTAATGGCTACTTTATAAAACTTATATGCACTTTCTGTGATACATTCATAAGATTTTACCTTATAATAAATCATATTTTCCTCATCATTGTGTTCACATGCATGGGGACATTCTAAGGCCGGAGTGTTAACCTCACGGCTCAGGTAATCTGTAGATGGCACAGCAGTGAGGATGACTATGCCTTGGGATGAAGAGGCAGGCAGACGTCTCCATTAGCTCAGTTCTGCAGTCAGCAGTGAAAGAGTCATGGAGGATCAGAAGGGAACAGCAGTGAGGCGGTGTTGCATAATGAAAGTGGGACCCAGTGTGCTGTAGTTCAGCCCTGGTGTATTAAACGTAATCTCACAGCTACGCCGTCCACATGTGGATGGGGCTCGAGGTGTAAGCTTTCTCATAACACAAATAAAGCTGCCAATAAGCTTTGAGGTCTCACAGGGAGCGCCAAAATGTTCTCACAGAGCTTCACTTCCTCCTTAACATTGCCAGAGGCTAGATATTTGGGATTTTTGGGGGCTGGTTTTTACCAGGGTGGGGCTTTTATGTAGTTCACTGCAGTTCCAGATGGTTTTCCCGTCAGTGGAATGAAGAAAGAAGTTGTTTGCTGATGCTCTAGTTTCACACACCTTACACCAATTAGCAGTAATGAGTCTGAGGGTACAGCACTGCGGTGTGGTCTGAAAATACACAATTATGGATTCAGGTAAATTCTATAATAGTTTAATTTAATTTTACACAATCTACAACTGAAAGGGTGAGTATAAGCCAAGTTTTTTTATTCTTAAGACAATCACCTAAGCTGCAGAAAAATGACATCATGATCTAATCTAGGGTGCATTTCCCGAACAACTATGTAATTCACTGATTAACAACCATTATACGATGCATTGTTTTGGAAACGAACTACTGTAGCTACACGTGACTGTTTCCCGAACACGGTCGCATCTCCGTCGTTTGAAACGCGTCAGTTCAACAACATAAAATTGTTAATGACGTCACATGCATGTGGCGGAGAAATGATTATGCTATTTAACTGATTAACTGATCTCCAAGATGCTGCTGTACTGAACATGACACATATTGACTAATGTACTATTTTTGTTCTATGTAATTTTGCTTTATTTGATCTTTGAATGCTTGCGAGCTCCCTTAGCTGTTTATGCACATGCGCACTTTTCAAAACCAGCGTTAAAAATGGACGTGCAATAATACATAATTAAAACGGACTTTATATTATTAAGGTAAAGATAGTAATGCATGTTAGTTTGCTGCTTGTGCCAAAGAGCATATTTATTAAAGCCCATATATCTTACTAATAAAAAACAGGTCCAAAGCTGTAGTTCTAACCATGTACGTTTGTGACGTTAATTGACGAATGTTTTTTCGGGAAACACAGACTCTTTGAACTACGCTGGTAACAACGGAACCTTAGTAGAATATCCATGCTTTTGGGAAACGCACCCCTGATTTGCTAAGTACCAAACTCTTCACTAGCTAGTATCCAGTGCTGTGAAGTCAAAGTCAAAATAAGGAGAAAAAAGTTAATTTATTGCTTTTTACATGACCTGGAAAGTCTTGCGAAAACTCATTGGTGCAAAATTTTGCTTTATTAAACTATATGAAACATCAAATATGTTCTGATTGACTCTCGTGCGTTTGCAGAATCACTTCCAGTGTAAGTACAGAGCTTCTATTCCATTTTTGCCTCTTTCCGTGTGTGTACTCGTCGCAACCTATATTGCATTTATCTTTTGATCAATTATTCAGCTATGGCTGCACAGTCCAGCCAGGGAGCAAGTTATTTTGCTTTCTTAAAGCATTGCATTGATGTTTATTAAAGAATGCACAGTCCTTCTTAAAATAAATAGATCAAACTCAAAGGCGTCATCTAAAACAACTTCTCTGGAAAGTCCAAGTGTTTGGAGTTTCGGTGGGACTGTTTAGTGTTGATGTTTCTGTGCAGCTGATTAAAACTCGATTAATGTATTCATTTTTAATTGTGTAAATGAACAAAGAGAATTTTAAGTGAACTTGAAATCCCGTTTCAGTCAGAAACGTCCCATGTTGCACGACTCAAAAAGCTTTCAAATTCTTCTTCACATTGGTTTTGAAGGAGCGGGTTTTATGCTGTTTTACACATGCAGCCCTTGACTGCAGCGTCTGCACAGATCAGATCCTTCAGCACTTCAGTGGTATCAGACCTGACATCAGTCAGTTGAGCGTAAATCTCCTCCTGTCGTTTTAGCTGGTGATTTTACAGCACATTAGCAGGGTAAAGTAGTCATGTCTCACTTGTATTATTCCGTTCGCTGTCACAGACACTGACATTTTCCAGCATAGGACTTTGTGCAGTTAAGACTTTTCGCTTACATAAAAGCAAGATCTATCATTCCGTGTAGGGTGCAGGCGTCATGCGAGGACACTTCCGGGCCCTCTGCTGTTTTATCCTGTGGTGTTTTGAAGCTTGGATCCAATCAGCGGCCTGGTGCTGTGCGGGATGTGACAGGGCTGCCGGTCTAATGCCGTTGATCTGCCTGCTGTTGGTCCTTATGTCTCCGGCGACAGCGGCAAGCGCTGACTAAAACTAGATTCTTAACACCACAAGCAAGCCTATTTCAGATGATCACTTTATGAGATTACTTTGGAGTGGATGTGATGTACTATGCGTTACATGCATGCTTTACTGATTTGAAATATATTGGATTAAGGAATTGCATTTCTTAATCATTTATATGGAAAGTGGCATTTATATGGAAAGTTCAGTGGCCTATTTAGTGGACGTGGCTCACGATGGTTGTCCAAGAAATATATCAAACTTGTAAACAGTACTGTTAAAAAGTTGGGGTGAGAAATTAATAGTTTTATTTTTACTAGGATACCCTAAATTGATCAAAAGAAGCTAAAATGATATATAAAAGAATTTTCTATTGATCAAAGAATCCTGAAAAAAGCCGTATATTATGTTTCCGCAGAAATATTAAGCAGCACAACTGTTTTCAACATTGAAAATAATAAGAAACGAGCAGCAAATCAACATATTAGAATTATTTTTGAAGGATCATGTGACACTGAAGACTGGAGTAATGATGCTGAAAATTCATAGGAACAGATTACAATTGGTATATATTAAATTAGAAAATAATTATTTTAAATGGCAAAAATCACAACAATTTTTTTCTGTATCTATAATCAAATAAATGCTGTTACTTTTTAAATGTAGTGAGTGCTGTATATAAAATAAATATATGTATATCTATATATATATATATATATATATGTATATAGCAGGATTGTGTATTATATAAGAAGTGTATGTGATCAAGTCTATCTGTTTTGTAACGGGGGCAAAGTCTACCAATGTTTCTGCTCAAACCCACGGCTAATCAATTTTGACAATATGTAATTTTGCACACTTTTACTGTTTAGTCAAATCACATTGTTCTCACTAGTTGTTCCATACTGCATGTTCCACAGTTTTATTCTTGGTCTGGCATGTCTGTGGGTTTGTGTGCAAGAATGAGTAGGAGTGTGTGAGAGAAAGAGTGAGAACGCGTGTAGAAAGTGAGAGAGAAACGAGAGAAACTGTCATGACGTCTTTTTTTTCCCCCTCCTCGTCTTTGTATTGGAGGCTTACTTTTTCTCTCGATTCCTTCTGATCCCCGCATAGAGAAAGATTCATGCCGCTGCACTCTCTTATTATCATTGGTAAAGGCGGTAATGTGACACGTCTCCTCATTGGCTCCTCACATCCTCACTCACAGTCAGACCTCGCAGCATTGGTCGAGCGCACTGCTGTATATCCTACTTTACGTTGCCTCAGAGGCCTGCTGGATTTTTACGCATAGCACCAGCACTCGCTCCATAGTTGCTAGGTAACTGGCAGGCTCTGGTTCATTTCCAGTTGTCCCCTGGTTGGGAGGCGCTGGTTATAAATGGATCTGAGATGGATAACGGCGAGTTGCCGTGACAATGGTGGCCTTGAGCTTGTTTGAATTGTACCTGCTACGGCTGGACTGGATTTGGTTCCTGAGGTGGCTCGTTGTTGACCGGACACCAAGCAGCATCAGCTACTGGACCGACGTCCCTCAGCGACCTTAAAACCACCAATACTAGTAATGAAAAATGAACAAATTAGTGCGGTTCCAAGCAAATCCATGTAGACCGATAAAGTAGCCCCAGAACGCAGGAGATCAGGAAGATTTGTGGACACATTGTACACGCACGTATACTAGACCTCATCACGTTCACCGTGTGGGTTGTGTTGGCTAATAATCCTGGCAGTAGAAACCTGTTATGTCTGCGGTGATTGGCTCTCTGCGTTCCGTCCGCTGTAGCAAGGCAGACACGCCACATGGTATTTAGCTTTTCACGGAAAAGATTTTATGCCGTATGGAAAAAAAATATTGAGTTACTGAGAGAGATTGGAAGGGTGACGTCAAGCAGAAGAAACCAAAGTGCTCACTTCTAGTTTTCGTGGGCTTAAAGGTCATTCGACCAATCGTGTAAGCTTCACAGCTCATTAGCCAATCAATGTGCTTCGCATGTTTCCCTTTAGTAGAAAGAAATGGGGATGGTGGTGCAAAATTGAGTAGTCAGTGTTGTTTTTTTTTTGACCAGTCGCTCTTAAGGAAAAGAAAGCAACAGAAGTTATGCTTTAAAAAGAAAACGTTTGTAACTCACTGTCTTAACAATGTTCATGTTAATAGAAGTTGTGTTGATTAATTTGTAAAGTAAAAATTGTTTTTAAACCAAAACAGAAATAGGGGAAAATAAAGTAATCAACGTTACTTGTTGAGTTTGTAATTGGTTTTGAATAGTTAGCATAGTTAGCAGCGCGGGGGTGTCAGAATGTTCGGAAACGGTATACCGTCACTCAGCCTTTTCAAACGTCTTTTTTTTCCTCAAAAAAAGAGCGAAAAAGAAGTTTGTTTGAAGCGTATCAGGGCCTTTAGTATGCTAAATCCCTCTCATGGTAGTTGTGCTTCTTTCTCTTTAAAGCAGTAACGTTAAACTAAAGCTAAAAGTTGTGAAAAATATACAGTACTAGGAAACATTACTGATTGTGTTAGTTGTAAATCCACCATTAGCATGTTAGCCATAGCATGCTAAACCCCCCTCAGAGAACTTGTGTCTCTCTCTAATTCAACCTGTTTAAAGCAGCAATGCTCAAGTATTTAAACTACAACAAGGAAAAAAGACAAAAATAAATAACTAGTTGACATCACTACGCTAGAAATGAAATAATTTTGATCTTGAACACGTTAGCTGTTAGCATAAAACCTCAGAGAAGTTGTATCTGTTCATTTATACTCTTTAAAGCAAGGACACAAAAAAATAGGGAAAATAGACCAACTGACCTATCAGTAAGCCCCACACCCATCTTAGTTACTCGGACAACTAACAGAGTTGCTAACTGTCTTACAATGACAGTACATTAGCAAGGACTCACTGACTTTACAACTAGTTTTATCCAGAGATATCTTGGTAAAGCACAAAAGGACATTAATGGCTTGAGCAGATTCTAACTTAATGAGTGTATGACAACCAGAAAATGAACGTTTTTATCTTAATTGGGATTGGGGGTAAATGCTTTGGGACATTTGGCTCCTTTTTGTTTGGGTTTAGGAAATAGAATAAAATAAAAGCTCTCAGAACACCTGGAGTCGGTGTTACAATTGTCCCAGTCACATTGTTTTTCCGTTATCGAAGCATAAACTAGGCACTGAAACCTATTTCCAAGTTCCACCCCCCATGCAACTGATACTCAACTGCCATTGACGCAACTGCGTCTGAGGGGAGGGGCTTACCGATAGGTCAATTGTCAAATGGTGATCTTGGTTACTAGCAAAATATTTGCTGGCACATAGAGTGTTGCATTGTGGGATGGAGGTAAAAAGAGGGGAAAACAGAGTGAGCGGGTGTATGAAAGAGGGACTTTGTGTTTCACTGGTCATTAAAATCCAATGCACGAATGCTGCTGTAAGCACAAACAGTACTGTATTCACATCCTTCCCATCAGACAGGCCTCTGCGCCTCAGCTCCCTCAATTAGGAGGAACTGCTCATCCATACCACAACTCATTCTGAGCTCTATTACTTATGTCTGCTGGTGCCTCAAGCATGAGATCATAGAGAGTTATGTGGCTAAGAAGTATTGCTCTGGCCTGACCTGACCTTTAAAGAAGAGTTTGATCTTTATGAAGACATTTTACGTATGGAGTTTTAACCTTTCGTTTTACAGTGTTCAGACGGCAATCGCAGCCCATATTACTCAGATGATGTATTTCCGAGTGACTTGATTGGATTGCAGATTGGGAAAAGTGGACATTATAAATAAAGAAAAAGCAAAGCAACAACAAAATGGCAACCAATATTAACGGTGATTTTGAGTATTGTTTTTACAGTACCTGCATGTTAGCCAAAATTAAATTGTTTTAATAATTTGCAGTATTTTAGAAATGTTATTTGTTTATTTATTAACATCTCCCTGCATGAAAAATGCTGGTTTAAACTAGCCTATAGGCTCATCTGTAGTTCTTAGATAGTTGTTTTACGATGGTATCTTAGTCTGGCAAAGCTGAAATATTAAAATGATTAAAGCTGAAATAAAAATAAAGCTAAATAAAAATATTAAACTTAGAAATTAAAACAACCTAAACTAAAATTACATTGAAAACGGCTAAAATAGCGAAACATAAATTCCTAAATATTAATAAAATCCGAAACACATTTTCACTATTACAGAGTTTTCCCTCTTTTATCTCCTAATTGGCTGCTTATTAATATTTAGTAAGCTGGTTGTTTAGCTGGGGAAGTATTACAGTTACATAGAATTATGCTTTAATATGTGCTTTATAAGTACTTTTACAAATAAATAAAAATAAAAAGCTAGGCAAGAATTGGTCCTTAAAATAAATTGTTTCCATAAAGACTATAATAGTATATAAATAATACTAAAATAACGCTGATGTACCATAAACAACAAAACTAGGAACATATACTAAAGGTGAAATGTTTAATATTGGCACATCTTGCATCACTACTCAAAGCTTGCAAAATAATCAATGTGTCGAACAGGTTTCCTAAACAATCCATCCATCTTCCATTGGTCAGTAAACAGAAAGTCCCACCCCCAAACTCAAGCCTTTGGTTGAGCTGTGTCAAACTATCAGGTGGAGTAAGGAATGTTTAAGGAGAATGAACTAGAGACCTACAAAATTGTTGTATAATAATTGTTGTAAAATAGTTGTCTGTGATTAATATACTGGTGTAGGAAAAAATTTGCGTGTGTGTATCAGTCCCTTAAAGTACATCAATGTCAACAGTTTGCGCACGCCGGTGTGGAGATTACACTCCTGCCGCTGGACCGCTGAGGTTAATCCCCCTTCAGACCTGCTTCCTGCTCACTTTCTCTAATCTAATGGGATTAACTGTCATTTTACATCCAACACTGCAGCAATTACACCCACAGAAAAGAAGAGACTTCACAAGACTCCATTACGCATGAAACGGCTGAATGTTTTTAACAGCACTTCAATTATTGTGTGAAAATGTCAACGGTCTCTCAGGTTTGTGCTGCCCTCTTTTTACAGAGCGCCCAAATCTTTCACACACTCCCTGATTTTCTTTGTCCAGTGAATGCACAATAAGGATCTGCCTGATTGGGTGTCAAATAGGCCTAACTGGCTGGCAGATACACACTCTAATTCGACTGCATTAATTTGTCGCAAATTAAGATTTTGGATTTGAAAGGTCGGCAGCGTGCTGCAGATAACTTCAGCTGCACTTTAATGTCCTATAATGCATTTGAGTGCTTTTCAATCAGAGTTTACAAACTAACAGCTTTCATTCGTTGCCCATTACACTGTCTTTCTGCAGTTTTTATTAATAGGGTCAGATTTGCTAACAGCTTGCGCAATCTTTTGGCATTAAAATAGTAATATCAGGATTTGCTAAATATTCACAGTGAACAGTTACAGTAGCGCTGAAAATGTGTGTACGCAGTTAGTTTTGCACCTGACCTTACTGAATATCCATTTGTAGGAGTTTCCCTTTCAGACGCAAAAATTTACGGGGCGTGGTTTGCGCTCATCAAATTACTTGTGATTGCGCTATTATTTAACGCCCCAAAAATTACCGTGTCATAAGCAGATCAGTCACACCTGATGAGCATCAGCTCTGCTTATTTGCAACTACTCTAATTTGAGCTGCGCTTGGTGCATTGCGTTGGTTGATGTGGTTGCAACACAGTCTCACGAGCAATTCGTACATATTCGTACAAGGTGGCAAATCTTACTAATTCGTACGACCTCACTCGTACAATTTCATACGATTTGTTTAAAACCACGTGATGGGTAGGTTTAGGGGCGGGGTTATGTTTAGGTCATTCGAACGGTACAAATTCATACGAATTGGCATCTCGTAAAATATGTACGATTTAGAATAAAATCGTAAAATATGTACAAATTGCCGTGAGATCAGGTTGGAAAATGAGATGGTGCCTGCGTTCTTTAATTTCAGCATTATCAGTAAATCAGTCGTAGAAATTTCCACACACGTCAGCGCTGTTTTAGAATTGTGCTTTCGCACTAACTTGCCCTGTTTAGTACATCTGGTCTAGTATTTAATTTGTAGGCAAATTATAGACTGAAAGGACATATTACAACATAGTGTTACCACAGATACAGATATACGGTTTGCATTGTTATGCAGGATTAGCACTTAGTTAATGAATTAAGTTTGCTATCACTTGGCCTAAACATGCAAGTTAACAAATTTGTTTAAACTGAATTGAATGCAACAGTTAGAAGAGATTCATTTTGCTCAGGTTTTATGCAGGAGTGACATCTTTATTTTTAGGTTTATAGACCGTTACCAAAAAAGAACTGTTACAGGAAAAGTGGAAAGAAAACTATGGAAAACTAAGTCTTTTTCATTGAGCTTTTAGTCAGTATTAGCTTAAATAATACACAAAATTCCAGAAAATCTACCAGAAACCTTTGCCGTACTGTTTGTAGCAAACTAGAATCCCACTGCTACGTTCAGTAGAGTTAGAATGTGAATCAGGATGCAGCTCTGGTGCTCTTCCACTGCAGTCAGCGTACTGTACCCAGCGGTGCGGTTACGTTCGCGAGCAGTCGCAGTGATTAAAACACATGGCTGCTTCTCTTTATCACCCCTGCTGCATGTGTAATGCGAGACTTATGCATATCATCGGAGCGTGGCTCGTGTGATAGAGCCGTCGTCCAGTCTGTACAGTATTTCTCCATGGCACGTTGCATCTCCACTGCAGCCCGCTCTGGCATTTGCATTTAAATTAAATTCAATCTCCTCTGCTTTTTACCTTCATGCAGTAAGGCAGCGCTGAACCTTACACACTCAGCAGCCTCTCTTTGTTCATTTCCTCCTGTTTTCTCTCCTTTTGTTTGTCCGTTTTCTGCTGCAATGGCATCCAAGCGAGAATATAAATAGCTCTTATTAACTTCTGCATATGTGTATTCAGATTTAAAGACCTACTGATGCATACAGTCTGCAAGAACAGCATGAGCATTCTTAAGTTTGCAAGCCTCAGTCTGATTGGCTTGCAAGGTTCATGCAGTCAAGCTTTTACATCATTTTTTAAAAAATAATTATTATTTGCATGTTATGGCTGTTATTAAAATTAAATAGCATTTTTAAATAAATGCAAAAAATCAACAAACATACAAATACTAAAATTAAATGCTACAACTAAATGTATCCATCACTTTATAATATACAGTATGAAAAAATGTATATTCATTTAGTAACAGTATTATTAAGTTATTATTATTTTGGGGTTTTTTTTGTAAATGTTGACTTTGAATGTTAAATGGAAAGGTAATCTGAATATAAAAAGGGGTATTCACAGTGAAATATATATTGTATGCTTTCTGTCAACAACAAAAAAAATTTAATTAAATTAAATTATGTAACCAATATGGTACTGACTGTATACATAAATACATATGAATTTGTGTATTCAATGGTGTGGAAAAGACAGAGAAATATATTTTTTAACATTTTTATTAAATTCTATAAAATTAGAGAATATTATATTTTAGATAGATACATAGATTTTGCATAGTGTAAATTTAAATTTTTATTCGATGGATAGATACTGTAGATAGAAAGAAAGAAAGAACTGAGCAGGAATAGCCTTGGCCAGAATAACCTACGATGTGGACCAGACTTAATGTCCACAGTCAAAATCACAAGTCTGCCTACTTCAGACAAGCATAGCTGTGTGTTTGTGTACTTCATTTCTAATGTGAATCCTCCAGGCACGTCGAAATCACATTTTGTGTGGTTTGTGCTCCCGAACTGGCAAATTATCTCAAGCAGACTGCCTAATTTCAGCGAGCACACATCCTGCTGTAGTCCTGAAGGGTTTTCCATCCAGTTCCAGTCTCTGTTGCCCTAACCACCTGTAATCTGGCCAGCGCGGGCCTGAGGGAGAGCGTCTGCTGGCTGCTTCACACTGGCTTGTTTGCGGCATCTCCAGAGGGTTTAAACAGGGTTAATGAGCCTCTGGTGCACACAATCCTAAACCTCCTTACACAAATCGATTTTAGACGTGAGGCGCTTTAAAGAGAAACACAGGGGATCATTAACCCAAAGCAGGAAAATGTGTGGCTCCCGTAAGAAGTACTGGCCTTGAAGATAGAAGCATTTTAGCCAGTATGAACAACCGTTTAGCCTGCAAACATTTGTTTTTCTTTTCTTGGATTTGGTATTTTGTCCTTTCTGGTATTATATTAGATTGGCAAGGTATGGTTTGGAAGTGAAGGTGTTCCCAGATGGTAACTGTGAGAAAATAACAGCATCTAAATATATATACCCTTCTTTCACACACCGTCACACAGAAATAAATGAAGAATTTCAGTATTCAGTAATCTTTTTTATAACTGTGTCTACAAATCAATAAGTACATTGAAGTAAATTAAAAGTAAAAAAGTTAATAAATTTTATAAAATGTAGAAAATGATTTATTATATAAAAATTTTCATTTATAATAATAATAATAATGCTCCGTCTGCTCTAAAATATTGCATTTGCTGAATACATAGCTCTCCCTGCAATTAATCATTTCAAAACACAAATTAGTCTGAATTATTGAGTTTATTCATTTACCAAAATGTGTGGGAGATTAGTGTCAAAAGTATTGTGGGAAATCTTCATCCAGCGGTCATAAAATGCAAAGGTCACGTAAGAGTCCTGCTCCTTTTATCTGTAGGTCATAATCCCAGCATTGGATTGTCAGTTCCCGACACTATGTCGTAATTGAAAACCGTGATTTGTGCTGAAAGGAAATAGCCTCCCATTGATTAGATTTTCCAGGATAAAATAGTGGCGATCATTATAAATGAGGCTAGAGAAGATTGTTGCTATAGGGACAGGAATGATGCGGCCAATGAGAAGCTACCATGTGTGTTGTGACTAAAGCAGCTTTTTAAAATGCATTTGATGCCTCTGCGCAACCTGGTTTACAGTAATGGCTCAAATGAGTGACAGAACGGTGTTTATGTATGCTCATTAATTGGGTGGAGTAATTCCCTGTTCGAGATTGCGGTATTTATATAGTGTGTGTGTGTGTGTGTGTGAGAGAAAGAGAGAGAAAGAAAGAAATGGGGCAGGATGAAAAAGGAGGAGTCTTATAGATGGTATTGATCTTTTTGTGGTCTTTTTCTGTGTGTGTGTGTTCTTTAAGTTTCATCAGATTGACCGGGTTTCTTCAGTGACCATTTTTTACTATTATTACACCCCTGATGCACCTCAGCCAGTAAAACAAAAGCTCCTGTGGACAAAAAAGTTGCATAGAACAGACACATAAAACAAAAAAATGGCAGCATGATTTATTTGCACATGATGTCTGTGTGGTTTTAGCACCCGATTCACTGAAGGAATTAATGGAGAGAAGGCGTATTTGCAGTGAGCCAAAAAAAAAAGAAAGAAATACTGCAGTGTATATGGTACCAAATACCAAATGGTAGTTAATGTTTTTCCAATATAATGATCCAAAAAACGCTAGAATTTTATTTTATTTTATTTTATTTTATTTTATTTTATCAGGAAGT
>JAUMHR010000047.1:8855138-8888170 GCA_032361145.1 Enteromius fasciolatus | reverse complement strand
TTTATTTTATTTTATTTTATTTTATTTTATTTTATTTTATTTTATTTTATTTTATTTTATTTTATTTTATTTTATCAGGAAGTTTATTTTGATTTCATATGAAATTTAATGTTGGTGAAATGATGAGATTTTTGCGCTGTAATACTCTTCCCAAAAGTGACAAAACAGTTTTGGCCCAAATTGCAGAGGAACAAAGGAGTAAACGCACAACACTCACTTTTCTTCTCTTTCTCTCTTTCAGGTACTTAAAATTAATCTGATCGGCCACAGGAAAAGAATACTAGCTTCACTTGGAGATCGACTGCACGAAGACCCTCCACAGAAACCACCACGGGCCATCTCCCTAAGGGTGAGAACAAATCCGCCTTTTTCTCCGACAAAATCTCCCCTCACACCATGTCTGCTATGTTTTTTACTCGACTGCAGTAGCAATCACAAATGTAACGTTCATCCTAAATGTCACCCATTATGCTGTATTTTATGTTTGTGCGTATGTATGTGTGTACAGAGAAATGTCTCTTTCTGTGCGAGTCTCATCCGATAGCAGTCTTATGCCCTGAGCCGCTCCGGGGATTTAACTTGATCTTCCAGCCTGGATCAGACAGCTGCTCTCAAACGGCAAGGTCTCTTTTCCAGGACTCCAATCGATACAAAAGCCAGTCCAGAGCATCAAAAAGCAGAGTTCTTGTTATATTCCCTCTTAGTCAAAGGTTGAGGACAGTCTGATGTGGAAACAGCGGCTAATTCCATCGCAAAGCAAAAACACGCACACAGCTAGACCTCCAATATGCGAATCCCTCGAGAAAGCTATCCGTTAGCATTCCCATTTATCTCAAAGGCAGTTGCTCTACTAACCACCCAAAACCTTTTCCGCAGGAGCCCACCGGGAACCACACTCCACCTCAGCTGTCCCCGTCTCTGAGTCAGGCCTACCCCAACGCCGGCTCCCTGGACGTCCAGCACCTCATCATGCAGGCCGACGCAAGACGCAGACGCAACGACAACTACTTTGAGGACGTGCCGCGCTCCAAACTAGAGAGACAGATGGCACAAGTCAGTATGGTGAGTTAGTGCACTTGCGTCAAGTGCGCTACTCTCCTCTGTCCTCTTGTTTTGGTGTGAGCAACTGTGCTTTGTGCACCCTTATGTCCGGATAGCGTCTCGATTAATCAGCGTGGTGGTGTGTAAAAAGTGTGTGTGTGTGAGTTGGTGTTGTGGCTGTGATATCTCATTGTGAGCTTATCAGTGGTGTGTGCACCTGTGTGTTTTGCAGTGATTGGGAACTGAATGAGTTATTGCACCAAACGTAGTGACAAAAGGTTACAAAAACCCTTGTGTCCTCTTTTACACGGGATCAGTTTTTCCTGCCCTGTGGCTCCATATATTATCATGAAGAGAGAGACAAAGAGAGAAAGAGCTTTAGACGAATACAAAAAGCTGAATTGATCTGCTTAGCAATTGCACTGAAAAACTTGAAGAAATAATTGTCGCTCAGAAATTGCTAGTAAATTTCACAAAAAGAAACAAGTAAAATGAAATTAAATATTACATTTTGAAGTTGAAAAACAGAAAAACCTTGTCAAATG
This sequence comes from Enteromius fasciolatus, assembly GCA_032361145.1. Lineage (NCBI taxonomy): Eukaryota > Metazoa > Chordata > Actinopteri > Cypriniformes > Cyprinidae > Enteromius > Enteromius fasciolatus. Next base: position 8,886,584 of record JAUMHR010000047.1, on the reverse strand, counting down.
TAGTCATAAAATCTTTACTATCCATTTTTAAATAATCAGAAAAGTATGTAAAAAGCTAGAAAACTATGGGTGCATTTACATCATTTATTTGGCTTTTATTGGTTCTTTTTTTTAATTCAATCTAATTAAAATTATTAAGCTAAATGTAAAAATGCTTTACAAATTTTTCTTTGTATTATTTAGTGAAATTATACATAATTACAGTTTTTGCCCATGTTCATCTAGAAATTTCATATCAGTGTATATGCAAAGTTTTTCCAAAGTTACGCAATATAGTGTAGATGACATCAAATGATCTCCCTTTACCTTTTACGTTGGTGAAAATGTAGAAAAATGCTGTACTACACATGCCAGCTCAGTAGATGACAATGGCACTTTGTAAAGTAACTCTACGTAACTGCACGGATCCTATCGACTAAACATGTTAAATATATGCATGTGATGCCACAAATTTGGGTAGTAGTTGTATACAGAGACGACAACAATTTTAAAACTTGTTTTCTAAAGTTTTCAGGCTCCTCAAATGCCAATCACGTAAATGAACTTCCATAAATCATTTAAAATTTTCCGGTCTAGTTCAAAACGGTGTTGTGTAAATGATTGTTGTAGATGTACTTGATGAAGCGAAAAGATCAGTTTTTGTAATCTAAACACCGGACCTCGATTGAATTACCTTGTTTTTCCGCTACCTTCATTTTCAGCAAGGGGAATGGTGCGAGCCAATCACGTTACGGCCTCCGAACGAGGCGACGTCATCTACGCCGGTGCAGTACTGGCAGCACCATCCAGAGAAGCTTATATTCCAGTCATGTGACTATGAAGCATATGTAAGTATGGGTGTTAAAAGGGATGAATGTTTCGCAGATAAAAAGAAAAAAGAGTGCCAAAGGAACAAAAAACACTTTAAATGCGAGCGTACAAAGAATATAGATGTGGATATGGCCTTGGCGAGCTCCTGCAGGCCATCAGATAGCAAAACAGAAAAGCGAACGTGAAAGCTATCTGTGACTCCTTTAGTTATTCAGTGGTGAATAATGGTGTTTTAACCTTCAATCAATACAGCTTTTTTCAGCTCTCTCTGGGCCAGAGCATCTCTAGTATTAGCTTACATAAACCCACTCTGTTTCCTAGCAACAGCCGTGTAAATTTGATTGGCTTATTCTCCAGTGCCAAAAACACTGATGAAGTTTATGAACAGAATCCATGCGTGTAAGTGTGACTGACCCGCAGAGGCCAAAGGTCAAGAGTTTATTCCCAGTGTTGAGCGGTGAAGGAACGGACAGATCAATGCTTATTCCGCTAGAAGTGAAATATGTTGCAAAATCAATTGATATTACACTTAAACAATGATGTTCCTGACTCTCATGGCGCTTTAAATCACTAATGAGACGCTTCCCTGACAAAACACAGTGATTATTATTCTTTTGTTTAAAACCGCTGCTCATTTATTAAACGATCCAATGTATAAAATCTACAACAAATAAATAAAAAGAACAATAAGAATACAAACAGTATAAAAATACAATAAAATAATTTAAAAAGAAAGTATTTCAATACAATCAAATCAAATAAAACTCATTACAATAAATGATGAATAAAGGAATATGATAAATAATGAAGAATTACAGATACAGAGGAATGCTCAAATTAAACTACAAATACATAAGTCATTGAGGATCTCCAATATCTGTAGGTGTGATATATGGTCTAGAGTGGATTTTGAAATAAGAAGCCGGTTATTTTATGACTGAAAATGGGACAGCAGCATGGCCTGTCTGGGTTTTTACAAAACACTGTCACGCGTCCTGATGGTAGATGCCAGATTGCTTTCATGTGAAACACAGCCCGCTGGCTCTCAAGGTTGTCCTTGTCCGATACCCAGCAGTGCAGCGTAACACTTCACCACAACACAGCGCTAACCGAGCTCTTTCCGACCAATCCCTTCCTACACACTGCATTGTACACGACTGCATTTCCATTCAGTTATTGATTTAGCTGGCAGTTGTACTCACAGCGATGGACAATCTGTACGCATGTACCATTGGGAAAGCGCAGCGTTGCTTGACATAAAACTGTGTATTTTGTGTTTTAAAAAAGGACCATGCATGACCACGTTGTTACTAGTTTCACATGCAAATAGGTAGACGATAAAAAAGCACATTTACTGTACATAAATGAAAAATATAAATGAACAGTTGTTTTTAAACGCATAACAAATATAAAAATATTACAATTGAAAATAGTAAAGACAAATGTATGCTACAGTGTTATAATATGTAGCTTAATATAGTTTTAATTTAATATAGAAATAAAATTTTATAATAAACTATTATGATATATATATATATATATACATACAGTGTATATTTAGAAAATATACAGTACAGTATATTTTTATATTCATATAATTTATATTATTTTTAATATATAAGTATAACATATTTTTCTTGAATATATAAATGCATGTGTGTACATTTATATATACATAATAGATATACATGTTACACACATATATGTTTATTAAGGATAATTGTTTGACAGCACATATACATATATATATTCTATGTTTTATCCAGTTTGTTAATTATTATTGAGTTTTGTGCTTCTCAGTTTCTGATTGTGTGTGTTTGTTCTGCAGTATCTGGGTTCTATACTGGTGAAGGAGTTGCGCGGTACAGAGTCCACACATGATGCCTGCGCAAAAATGAGGGTAAGAGTTGTGTCGCCATGGCAACCACTAAACGATCTGTCTAGTCATGCTCCCGCTGCCCTCGGGTCACTATGACAAACAGTCATTGAGAAAACAGGAAATTTCTCTGCTATTAAAGGACTCGAACACGGTGTACTAGCGGTAACACGCATGCAAGGCGATGTGAAGGGAAACAATATTTAGAACCAATTTCTCATAATCGCGTAAATAACCTACCTGCCACAGCTTACGAGTGACCTCGTTTTACCTCAGAATACACCTTCTGTTACCTCAGCGCCCCCCACCAGCCGTCTTGTTCTCGTGAGATTATTCAACACGGCAGGACAGTTCGGTCGCTCAGTTTTCGTATCTTTCTCCTTTCTGGTGAGACCCAGAGAGTTTGAGAGAGACCTGCCGCCCCTTGCTTCTTCACAAACACATTAATACATTCAGAGGGTGTAAATTTAGGTCCCCCGTCTCTCGCTCTTTGTTTTAAGCAGAATATTTTGACAGGTACAGAACAGTCGAGACCCGCGGATGCACAGGAAACCGCTGACAGAGAGAGAGCGAGGGGGGAAATGAGGTCCAGATGAAAATATATTCCACTCTGACAACTGATGTGACAGCGCAGGAAGATATGAAAATGAATTCTGATTCTCGGCAGTTCATCATCATCCTCGGCCGCATGTGATTTATGTCCCCGCAGCCCGAGGTGGTCTTCCAACCTGGTTTTGACAGATTGTCTCCGATTGGCCGACCAGCAAAACACCAGATTGGGGGACCAGTTAAAACCATCTTTATATGTGGCCTATGGCTTCAGTTACTTTCAAACTCAATAAGGCCACGTTTTAAACAGCGCGCTTTGACCCTTTTTGTTTGTCTCATGAGACGGCACACTATCTGGGTTATTGCAGAAGACTGACTGACATTACATATAAATAATTTAGCACGTGTTTGAGTTTGTATTAAGCAGATCTCAGTCAGTGTGTGATGAGGCCTCATGAATGTTAATGTCGGAGACCGTAAGACTGTCTGCTGATCTCTCCTCCTCTCATCCTCTCTGCAAGAAGTCTACAGAACAGATGAAGAAGATCCCCACCATAGTACTGTCTGTCTCCTATAAGGGCGTCAAGTTTATTGATGCCACTAACAAGGTACTCATCAATTTGGAGTCTTAATTTATACTCGGATAGTAATAGTAACGTTTATTTCCCTTACATGAGATTGATATTGTTGGTGAGTCAATGAAAAAACGCAGCTGAATTAATATATTGCATGTCATTAAAGGACATTAGATATTAATTGTGTTTTATTACAATAAATCCCATTATATTGACAGTCTTTGTTAGAAATCTAGAAAGGAGAAATATTATTCATGACTAAATGCTGAATTTCTTTCCCTCTTATTTTAGAACATTATAGCCGAGCACGAGATCAGGAATATTTCGTGTGCCGCGCAGGACCCTGAAGACCTGTCCACGTTTGCGTACATCACCAAGGACCTGAAATCCAGCCATCATTACTGCCACGTGTTTACAGCTTTTGATGTGGTTAGTAACACATCATAAACAAATGCACTTCCTGATGAAAACGAGACATAAAAGACATATTAATATTATTAATATTTTTAATTATAAAAATATGAATGAAGCTATATTTGATTATTACTTGAAGATCATTATCAGTTTAATAGATAATTATATAAAAATAATGTTGCAAACAAAAATGCATATATGATGTTTAAACTATGTTCTGTAATGAGATCACTTGGTAGATCTGAGGTTTTATACTGTAGCATCTATGCAGTCATTTTAAGTACAAACTGCACATTTTCTCTTCTTAAACAGCTACGGTTAAGTAAGCTCGATGTCTTTTGTGTGAGCGTCTGTCCCATTAACACCACAGAGCTGTCTCTGCGTCAGCTAGTCACAACACATGAATAATTGATAATACCCTTAAAGCATGTTTTTAATCATTTAAAAATCACTAAGCTCTGAAATTAGGGAAGAAAAACGATAAAACGCTGCCAAATGTAGTAGCACTAAATTGAACTCGGATCTTGAAGGCATTTCCCTCATTTTCTCAACTGATTTGTAACAGCGCAGGTCCCCCACGAGTGTGAATTGTGAGTTGATTTTTTTGAAAGAGCGTCTCTGATCATCTCTGTGTGTTTTCATATAGAATCTGGCCTATGAGATTATCCTGACGCTGGGCCAGGCCTTTGAGGTGGCGTATCAGTTGGCCCTCCAGGCCAGAAAGAGCGGCCACGGGTCGTCCACTCTGCCAGAGAGCTTCGACAGCAAACCCTCCAAACCTGTCCCTAAACCTCGCGTCAACATACGCAAGTCTGTGAGTGACTCTGCTCTTTCAGCACCAACACACTAGAGTTCTGACTCTAACTTCAGCCTGTCTCACCTCATCCCTCTTTACACATGTGCACCTGCACACCTTCAGTCTGTGTTGTGCTCAAGCTGAGTGAAGCATCATGGGATACAAAGTGTCTGGTTTGAGCCGCTAGAATGTCCGAGCAGGATTTAGTGTTGATTTGGTATATCGATTTAAACCTGATGTTGATCCGCTGTGTGAAACCCTGATATTGAAATATTTTGTAACTCGTGTAAACTTTTGAACGCTAATGCATATTTAAGTTTTTTTTATTTAAACATTGTAGAAAACCCTTATGTTACATTTTTATCAACACCATGACGGCTAAATAGTTTAAATTGTGTTGCACATTAAAGTTCACATCTTAGAATCTTACAATTAAAGTTCGTTAAGTTAATAAAGGCTGTCATTTAAATTAATATTTCTATTCTGTTAGGCCTAACTGTTGGTTTATTGTTTCAGAGAGAGTTTTACTTGTCAATGTTGTTGTTTGATTCATATTTGCTCTTATATTTTTCTCCTACTGTGAGTTTTAAATGTAAAAACAGCACAGACGAACAAACTTTTAAGCCATTGATTGCTTTCGACATTTGCGCAGTCGTCTTTTTAGAGGCGCACACCAATATTTCAAATCAATATTGAGAAGTGAGCGTCGGGCAGTTTTTGCTACCCCTCAGCGAAAGTTTGTTTGCACGCACACCAGCGCGTCGCAGCCTGTCCTGAGGGACGGAGAGGTGAGTGTTTGATCTGTAAACGGCACACTCCATCTCCTCTCCCTTCAGCGCGTTTAAGGATGAAAGAGATTGATGAAGGCTGTTTGCACGAAGCTCCAGCAAGATGCTTCCTTCCTCTCCATCTGCCCTCGTCCCAGTGCCCCTAGAGCGGGCGCGGTGCCTCCCTTCCCCCCTGCCACCAACAGGGATATTACCACTCTCTGGAAGAGGCCCAGAATCTTAAAATTAAAACACACCCTGCCTGTTGGAGTTGGATTACGTGCAGGAGAGAAACGACGGATGCCCGGTTGAAAATAAACAGTTGCATTATTGAGTCCGGCTTGCAGAAACAACCCTCCTTTTATGAGACACCTCACTGTCTGTTTTAAAGGCCACGTAAAATGTGCGTCCATGATATTAGAGTATATACTGGGCCAATTTGGCACTTTAAATGGAAGCGTGGTGTAGCAGAACCATCCATGCAATGAGAGAGGTGGCTGAAATGAGCTTTATAGGATCAAATCCGGCACGCAACGTTTTTCCAAACCTGTTCTCTCATGCCTAAAAAGTCCTATTAGAAAGTTTTTTTCCACAAACTCAATTATGTGGCAAATTGTGCTTTGTGTAACTCGGGGATCCTCTGAGAAATCCCACCCCGGATAAGAATACCTGTGTAGCTGCGCAATTTTTTTTTTCCCTGAACACTGTGGTTATTTTGTCTCATGAATTTTGTAATGAAAGCTATTAAATTCCTCAGTGCCTGGTGCAATTCTATTGTATTTTTATTCTCTTTTTGGGTAATAATTTGGGTTATAATTTGTGGTACTTTTGGCTTGTCACCTAAAATAAATAGAGGATCTTCACATTAATTCCTTTTATTAATCATTTATATATATATTAGTATTACAATATGTAGAAAAATTGATAACATCACATGGACCTTCCATAATGGCCACATCCGGATTATACTGTATGAACCCTGAGTTTAGTAACCGCTACAAAGATCCCAATCCCATTTAAATCAGTACAGGAAATCACAGGCGTCCCGTGTTCATAATTATAACTCAAAAGTCTTTCAGAAAACTAATCCCGTCTGAATAGTGCTTATGTGACAGTTTATGTAAGAATGGATTTATGAATGATTTACACACATTTGTTCTGCTCGTTTTTTGTGAATAAGGTCCATTGTTGGTCTGAGTGTGTGTGTGTGTACGTACCCTAAACACTAACGGCATCCTCTGTGACTCTGTGTGTGTGTAGTGTACTCGGATATTGATTTTCCCTTGTGTAGGAGAAATTGTTCATTATGTTGAGGTACCTCCTCTCCATATGGACACGATGCGCTGTGTTGCTCCATTAGAACGGATTCCTTCCCTTTCTTTTTTTCATCCCGTTCTCTTCATTTGTGTGTCCACTCCTGCGTTTGAATGCATATGGGTGACTCTTCAATTAAGGGAATTTTACTCTTATTAATAATCAAATCTATGCATTAATATAAAGATATATGCTGTATATAAGTAGTAGTTACTTGTCAGTACTAAAAAAAAGGTCAAAAGCTAATTAACTACATTGAAGTCAGTTAAGCAGGCAATATTTTTTCAATATGTAACTATTAAATATAGAAATTTTGAAATGTTTCTGCCACTGAAAATAAATGAATTACTTCTGAAAAAGAAAAAATCTGAATTTGGGCAACAGCATTAAAAATTGAACAAATAAATGGTGTAAATATATCAACAAAATGACAACTATATTACAGTTATTTCAACTGAAATACTTGAGTTGACTTGCTGCCTTCATTTTGTAACTAAATAATTAAACTGACTTCAAAATAAAAGTTCACGTGAGAAAAAAAATTGAACAGCAGCTTGACGTCTGTCATTTTTAAAGATAAAAATCCTCTAATAAAAGAATGACCTATATACATGAGTGTATACCTTCCCAAGCTTTGACCTCTGTGACCTCTTTGTTCCGCCTCTAGGTCATGCCCCCCTCTAGCCACTGGTCCCTGGGGCATATTTTCACCCCGCACCGGCCTCCTCTTCATCCTTCTCCTCTTCCTCCTACCTCACGACTCCTCCATCATCCACACAAAGTTCAATTTCAGGTCTTCTTACATTTCCCTTTCCTTGATTTCTTTTTCCCCCTTTTTGCTTTTTTCCTTTTAGGACTGTCGGTTACTTGAAATTGTGAAACTGCATTTATCATTTGTTCTTTATTATTTACCAATGTTAATGTTTTTATTTGTTTTGTCTTTTGTTTTTTTTGCACTTCATTTTTAGCTCATTTATGAGACAACTCTTTCCTGCCAAACACATCATTTTCAGAGCTGAAATGTTTTCACTGTTCTCATCTCCTGGATGAGTCCAGAATGTCCCGATCAAAAGAACAGGCGAGGAAGATACAGAAACGAGTGATCTCATGTAAAAATAATCCAGATGTAGTCTTTCTGTTTTTGTTTTTTTGGGTTAATATTGATACATTTGGGGGTCTATGAAATTTGAATGGAAAACTTCTGGCGGGGAAAGAGTTAAAAGGACATTTGAAAGTTACAGAAAATAACTGTAAGTCATACCTTAGTTTTGGAGAAGGACAGAAATGGCTGTAAAATTGGCCCACCTTAAATATTTAATTGTCCTTTTGAAAATAATTTTCTGTGTTAATTGACTGTAGGGCTTTTCTCTAACCCAGAATATTCCTTTATTCCGTTATTCCTTTGTTTTGTCGTTTCATCTCTTCTTCATCTAAATCCTTCTTTCCTGTCGTCCTGCGATGGTCCGTCCTGAACATCAGCTGACTAAACGCAGATAGGAATATTTCTCGATTTGTTATCCAAGACACCAACTCACCATTCCCTGAGCTGTGTTATCAAACCATTAAGCTCCTTTTCAGGTCGATGCCTCATATTAGAGGTTTATTGCGTAAGATTAGCGTCTGTTTCCTTTTTTAAAGCATTTGGATATAGAGAAGAATAAAAGTTGGTGTGGGAGTGTGTGTGTGTGTGTGTGTGTGTGTGTGTTTGAGAGCAGTCAGAGGTAGCCAAGCAGAGCGAGGATTATGTTATTTAATATTCATACAGCTGCATATGGAAAAACCTGATAAAGAACTCAAGACAAGCCAACAGCAGACGTAAACGACTCGTTTGTGCGCTGCTTCAGTGCCATGTATAGCTCAGCTTTATGTGGAGCAAGGCTGAGCTGCCGTGGCAACAAGGAACAGCGTTTTGATTGGCTGATAAAGATGTACTAGTCGTAGGGTAGTTTTGACCACAGCAGATCTGCAAGATGGATATAATGTCACTGAAACTCAATACAACAGATGAATTTGACAGTTTCAAAATAAGAATGATTGAGTTAATTCACTGTTTTTGTGTTGGTGTGACAGTCTGAGTGTCATGTGGTTAACCAATCACATGACACCCCTCTCTTTCTCTCTCTCTCTCTGACTGAAGAGGCGGTCACACTAGACTTAAACATGCTAATTATTTCATATTCCTTATATGAATGACACAGTATGACGTCATACATCAGGGTTTTCATAAGTAATAATCAATAATAATAATAATAATAAACACTACAAAGTAATTGTTAATTAGGTTGATGATCGTTTTAATGTTTTTTTTATACATGAATGAGTTGAGTTGTTACAAGTAAACATGAATTAATAGTGGCAATCAAAATTTTGTATGTAATTGTATGATCTGTATATTGTAGTTATTATAGATTATTAATCATTTGACATTAATGTAGATTAATGATCATTTCTACATGTTTATGTTATGTTGAATTAGTTGTAGCCTATGTATTTTCAATGAACATTTATATGTAGATTTTTTTACAAATAAACCCAACATAAAAACTGTCGCTGACTGCTGTTGAACTGACGCTAGCTTGTTGAACCTTGTTATGAAGCGCTACCATGATAATATTTGTTTGTTATAATCCGATGTGTCCCACGATTGATTCTTAACCAGGAAGTGACATTGTGAAACGTCCCGTTGTCAACCTCATCAACGCGTACGAACGGAAGCGAGCTGTATCCAAGATCTAGCGTGACCGCCTCAAACTCGTAAAAGTGAGTAACGCGTCCTGACTCTCTTTCTTTTTTCCTTTGTGCACCTCAGATGGAGCAGCCCTCAATGGATCAAAAGGGCCACGCCAACGTCCCCTGGATAGTCGAGCCAGGACAGGAAGCCAAAAGAGGAGCCAACACCAAGTATGAGACCACTATTTTCTAATATACACCCAAAATACTGTCCACTCCTGTGTGTGTGCCTTACAGAGAGCGCCCTCTAGAGGCCCCCCACGGAGCCACGGGCCCAGTGACCTGTGACAAGCCCGCGTCTCTCCGCCCGGCCAAGCCCGCCCGTTTACCGTGGCTTCTGCATGATGACGCTGCCGCTGTCTTTTCTCTCCTTCGATCTTTTGCCCCTCTCTTTCTCTCTCTCTCTCTATCAATCTATCTATCTTTCTCTTGATCTCACTCGCCCCCCCACCCCCACCTCCACCTCTCTGGCCGCAGCACGATACGGGAAGGTCCCGCTCAGCCCTCAGGGCCGCCACGCTGCCGATCCTCCTCCAAAACCCACAAAAAAAGTGTTGCAAGCGGTTGTTTTTTATTCAGTTTTTCCCCCTCTCCTCTTTTGATTTCTCCTTCCCTCCGTTCCTCGCTATTCTGTCCTCGGCTTCTTCGGGAAGCGCCTCTTCAGCCTGTCCCCACCGTCCCCCTCGACTGCTTGAATGACAACTTAAAACCGTAATGCTGCTACAAGCCTTATAAACACACATGTTGTTTTTTAGAGTGGGGATTTGCTTTCTTTCTTTCTTTCTTTCTTTCTAAGTAGACAGCGTAGGTAGGGTTAGCAAGGCGGGAGGGAAACGGAGAGATTTTTGCGAGGTGGGGCATCCGAAGCGGCTGGCATAGAAGCGGAGATTGGACTTCACACGAAGGACATTTTGCTTGTTTTTTCTTTCGTCTCGTGGCGAAGTTTTAATTTTTAATACCAGCGCTTTGTCAGAGACCAAAAAAAAGTCTGCTGTAATTTAAAATCCCTTATTTATGGAAGTTGTTGTGTTTTTTCTTTCTTTTTTTTTCAAAACAAGACGCAAGCTTGTTTTAGTCAGTCAAAGCATAAAACTAATTTGTGGACGCAGAAGTTTGTCAGCTAGCAGTTAACGAAGGCTTGCTTTACGACGAGACACTCGCCAAAAATTGTCTCTCGAATCGCGCGTGTTCTTTACTTTCCGAATGTTTTTTTCCGTCGCATTTTCTTTCACTCCCTTTTTTTGGTTTTGCCTGTGAAAGAAAACCCGAGCCAGTCCTGAGACATGCAGTGTAGTTGATGGAAAGCATGCAGTCCGTGTGAACCGGAGAAGGGGGGGCTTTTTTTGATGGACACTTTGGATAAGTGATGTGATTTCATTCACAGGGCAATGGCGGACGCCCATGTCTATTACAGTGGAATTCAGAGAATGTAGCCTGCCCCTAACATGGACCCTCACTCTCACACGCATTGCAAAAACGGACCGCAAATACGGAACCTAAAAGCGTCACCGGAGCCTCTCGTATCTCACATGTAAGGATTCGCACAAGGACTTTTTCGCCTGGGACTTGGCGTACGTGTACAAGGACCGTCGACGTGGACCCGTGGCCTTTTAACGAAACACTCGCATGCACTCGCACACAACACACACTGCATAAAAAAAACAATAGGAGGAGACCGTGGAATTGGAATGTACACTTTTCAAGAAGCAGCGATTGGAAACGCGTTCTGAAGGACTTTGTCGCGTGAGAGACGGACTTGGGAAAGACTGTCGCAGCGGCGACCCGGACGCACTACACTGACTTTTCACCGAATATCTAGTCCAAAATACCATGGCATGTCTGGACTGGGATAAAAAATGGACTTTTACATGAATTGCTGTATTTTTTCTTTTCTGTTTTCTTTGTTTCTTTCTTGTTTTCTTTATTTCCTATGTTTGTGGTTATTGATCTAAAAATATGAATATGCACAATGTGAATGGACTCATTGCACTGGACAACCACGAAACGGACACGTCTCGTGCCAAAATCACTACGGAGCGGTTGTTGGCGTAATTGGCGACGCCATGCAGATTATTATTGATATATCGGCAAGAAATTTTACTGTTTAATAGAGAACTATATTACCATTACTGTAATATTTACAATTATTCTAATTATTCTTCTTATCGTGCAACTGTCGTCTGATGTCGTCTTAACGTTACATTATTTTTATATGACGCGTCGAATAGGCGGCCATCCGAGAAAAGAAAAAAACTTATTGGAGTATTACGCAGGAACCGAACGTGCGGATGGCTCCACTTGCGTTTCAGATGAAAATATAAAAACAGATGTCTTATTTTCACTCATTGTCACTGTAGAATTTTGCCACAGTTCTGTAAATAAATATTTTGTTGACTCATTGTTGATATATGTAATTAAAAAAAAACTACAAAGACAAAAACGTGTATAAAGAATGACAGGAAAAAAAAAATCCAATAAATTGCATTGGTAAACAAGGTACCAAATTTGGCAGGTCAAACATTAAAGCAAAACAACAGTATGAGCAACGGGTGGATTTGTGACATCATTGCTGACTAACACATGTGTAGATAGGCTTGGGCTTCCAGCACACAGATTTTGTAAGTTTGGTCTTTATTTATATTCTTGCAAAGCACACGGAATAAATCCAGATTGTAGAAGCATTGTTCTTTCTGTGAGCCCCGTTCCTTTCTTTTCTCTCTGTATTTATTGTGTGGCGTCGAACATATTCTGGATACGGACAGATTCAAATGTGGTCCAATTGAAGACGGAGCCTACAGGTGGTTTTGGTTTTAAAAATGGTCGGCGTATACTGTAGGAAGCATACAGTAAGTGTCTCTCTCTCTCGTTCTGTGTTCCATCTACCTGATGTTCTGTCGATGCGTCCATATCTCAAGATGGTTTGTGTTATTTATTTGTGTGTACTTATTAGCGGCCTCTGGGGAACTCCAACAAATGAGGATTCTGTAAAGCCAGAGATCGCGTTTAAAGATGTGTTGTGACAAGGACGTGAGCGTGCGTTTCAGGATAATATCCCCCTCAGGCGGGACGACATACAGGACGATTTACTTGTTGAGCGCTCTGTTTCCATGGAGCTCGTTTCTTTATCCTCATAGCTTGCTTAACGCTACTCGGTTACGTTGCAGTTGCAGATGGAGGGAAACTACACAGAATAGCGTAAGACAAACGACTCGGAACAAGCAGCAGCTAACGAACCAATAGGTTGTTTGCAAACACGTGGTCTTGACGATGCGCAAAATGCAGCTGGAGGGCAGGAAGTGATTTTTCTCCGAAGGAATCGGTAGCAGAAACTCTGAATTCCTGTGTTTTGCGTCGTTCAAATCGGCCAAACGGAGAAAACGCAAGGAGCTTTTATTTTGTAGGAAAACGTGTTGCTCATAAGGAGTGAGAAATGAAGAATCTGATAAAAAAAACCAAAAAAGCGGCTTGTAAGAATGCTTTGATGTCCATACGAAACAAAACTCGGAGAACTTGTCGAGATATAGACCAAGGCAATAAAAGAACTTGTCCAATCTGTGGGAACGCTCTGAAGAGAGAAACATCTGCTCTCCGTTCACGCATGCACGCCTAGGCCCCCTAAGCTTGCAGATCAGGTCAGGGAAAGGTGACTTAGAATTGTTGGGAGGAATCTGCACAATGCAGTATACGTATCTTCAGAATTCATAATCACAACATAGTCATATTTAGTATGGTTATCATGGTCTCAGTAGGGTTGGAAATATGGTATTGCCCTTAAATCAGTGGAGCAGATCAATAAATAAGATTTGAAATCTGAGGAAAACTCTGTCCCGCTGGTGAGGATCTGCCCCCAATAAACTCAAGGAAGCTTTCTGTAAGTCAGATCTTCCCACACGATACCGTGTGTCTCTGTTGCCAGGTATGACTCTCTGAAATGAGTTGATATGTTAATTGATTGATATTTTACTATGGCTGGCAAAATAAATTTGAGACTGCTGAAATCATTTGTGATTATTAACCTGGGCAGGACGCAGTGATGCGTATAAATGTAGGATCAGAATATATCATACTGGAGGCTTGGACAGTGAAGCCGTTTGCGCATTTTCAGAGACCTTTGATTCCTGTATATTGCTATTAATGAGCACGTTGGATAGCATTAGATGATGGAAAATATGTCTTTGCAAAAAGGCAAGCAGTTGGCGGCTGGCAAACGGGATAATAATCATTCTCCAATGTCTGAATAATTATTAGACTGCATTGTATTTTGGGACGGGACGCCGGACCCAGGCATAACCGGTCTCCAATGAACGGACGGATGAAAGTATCGCATGCCAGAAATAATCAAGCTTCTAAATGATGATACAACCAATTTTCGGGTCAGCATACAAATGTCTAACTTCAACTGAATTTCCGAGAATCTAAAATCGGAGTCAGATAAAAACGAGGAAAAAGACAAAGGTAAATTAAAATTCAAAGCTTTAATGAATGAAATGTTTTTCCAGAAGCGCAAGAAAGACATACACGCAGCATCCAGCCGGGCTTAGTAGGCGGAACCTTACAAGCTGGTGCGTATGTAGTACGTAACCACAGTGTAAGTACACACCAGTACATATTTCTGTAACTACACACGTGTATCAACCCTCAGAATGGTGCGTGTAAGTACAAATGCGTAACAGGACACTGGTAACCAAATTTGTTTCACTTCACTAAGTAGTCATGTAACAGGAATTACATTTTGTAACACCAGTATGTATAAGAGTAACTGGGGTAACAGGGGGTGTAGTTGGGTAGGTTTAGGAATATGTAAAGCGGGTGGAGTTGTATATATACGGTAACTCCTCAGGAACTGCGCACTTAATATAAAGTGTAACATTCTGGGCACCAACCACAATTTATATGTAAAGCCTAATTTACCGCCCGCTGCCGTGTAACATCAGATGAAGTACATACTAAATCCATAGCAACTGTCTATGTAATATAAAGTGTAACACTGTCATTAGCAAAAAGTGTTGTTACCAGTGTCCTGATCACAACGGTGATCATTTTAGCCTGTATCCAGCGCCTCAATAGCGGGCAATATTTCAATGGAGTTTAAAATAGCCGCACTTCATAATCTAACGATCATAATAATAACGAATACTTTATTTACACGGTGTGTACTGTATGTGCGGCCATTAGCATTTAGTGTATTCTGACTGTGTCACGCTGAATACCTAAGAGTCAGCAGCGCTGGATTATCTATCCGTATTCATTTTGTAATATAATCTTATATATACAAGTTATATGAATCCATTTGACGGATAACTATTATGTGACTAGTCACTTTGTCCTGTATTTTTCAGTCAATTTCTAGTTTTTGTCACTCCCTCTGAACAATGCATTTTCCTACAGAATAACAGCCTCTTGCGTTTTCTCGGTTTGACCGATTGGAACATTCATAAACAACGCAAAACACAGGAATGTAGCACTTGTGCTACTGATTGCTATAAAGAAAAATGTCTCGCTGCCCTCCATCTGCATTTGGCGCCACAGCAATGACGTCATGCGCAAACAACCGATGCTTACGGACATTTATAGAAATAGCAGTTGAGATCATACAGACCGATACGCCGCTTGTTTAGTTAATGTACAGTTTTTATAAATTTGACACCAAACAGTAGAAAAGTTTGTAAAGCTTTTGTACAACATGTACGTCCAACAGACATTTATAGCGTCGTTTTATTGTTCAATCTGTAAAGCATTTGCAGCGTCTTTTTCTCTGCGTCTTATAAATCAGATGGCTTTTCGAGCGCCGTTTACACGAGGTGAGACTTAACCTGTTGATCCAATATCCGTCACTTGCCGTTTCATGGTGTTCTCACAACAAAGATAGAAGTAGAGATAACGAGATAACTGTAGTCTAACGTCCCAGATGGCGCGTATCCCGAAGCCTTTGACTAAATGAAGCGTCAGGGATAACCATTTATGTCATTATGTGACAGATCAATTCATGAACATTTACAGAACGTGCCAAAAAGATACGTGGCGCGATATCAAAATAGAAGAGGCTTTGCGATCGTTCAACCCGATCAGTCACGTCGATATAAAAAGAAGAAAGAGAGACGCGGGAGAGCTGAGAACAAGCGAGAACTGGGCCAGAGCTTTAGAAGCACACAAAATGAAACCGTAGGGAAGAAAAACAGGCCACCTTGCACGTGTCATCTCTGACGAAAAGAACAAAGCACGCTTACCTAACAACGCCAGCAAATATTGACGTTTAGGATGATTTGAGATGAAAGCGACTCGAGCAGCTAATCTGAACACACGATGGCGGGAAGCGATCTTGGCCTATTTTGCGCAATACGGATGGGCTTGTGACCATTTCAGTGTTTCCTTGTATGATTTTGCCGTAGGTGTAAGAATAACACGTGGTTAAATCCTGCGAGGCAAAAAAACACAATTTGTAAAAGGCACATTATGAGCGTTACCTGAAACAGCTAATTTGATGTTTGTTAACAGTTGGTAAGCGGTAGTTACGTTTAGGTACGGTAGAACAAGGCATTAAAATGTGCTTTGTAAGTACTAATAATTGTCAATAATTAGCAAGGGAGAATCGATCCCTAACCAAATGCGTAACTAAAGTTGATAATAATGCTAACGAGTGTAGGTTGTCCTTATTTAGTAAGTTGTTAGAGGCTCGAAAGTGTCTGTATTTCACGTATTTGCTTATTTTGCTAAGAATGGTTTCACAACGCATTCACTATACGACCAAGAATTTGTTTGATTTGACGTGGACTTGATCCTATAATCACTGCACAAAGAAGGTAACGTCAAAACAGACTAAAGATGTGAGGTAAGTAACGAGGTAGTCATAGAACAGTGATTACGTAGGGCTACTTGATGTCAGCGTAAGTGTTGTCATTGAAATGTATTTCCATGGCAGAAACACTGTCTGCGATGCTGCGACCGTGCTCGAAAAGAATGCAGAAGTGGAACGGCAAGTGTAATGAAAGTGTCCTTAAACAGGTCATTTTTGCTTGGGGTTAGTTGACCCAAAAATGAGAAAAGACACACTGCGTTGACTCACCCACATGTCGTTTGAAACCTGTGAGACCTTTGTTCATCTTTGGAACACAAACGAAGATATTTGAGATGAACGTGTTGCGGTTTCATTGAAGCGGAAGACGAGGAGGAGAAGAATTATTGAAGAATGATTGTCGCTTTCTTTGAACATGAAAACTATTTCACATGGACTATTTTACTGGTGTCCTAGCTACGTTTGTAGACACGGGACCATTGCAGTCGCGTCGCTGCGTACGAAGGGTATGAGGTGTCCGATTGAATCCAAAATATCTTAATGCGCATTCCGAAGATGAACAAAGGTGTTAGGGGTTTGAAATGACATGGGGGTGAGCAGTGCTTGATTTGTAAATGTGGAGGTCCCGGAACACCCCGGGCGAGTAGAACAATAACATTGAACAACACTGTCAAAATACAGAATGACATAGAAACTTAATCATTGCCATGAAATGCCTGCAAAGGGCACCAAAAGGCTGGTAATTGCTGGCAGGACGGTGAAATGTTTGTTTATTGACCCAACATTGAGATTTACACGACAACCCTGATGTGAACCACGGTGTTATTGTCATAAAAGTGGTGTATTGATGGATTTTAGAAAGAAAAAACGGTGATCTTTGTAAATCACACCGTACGAATGAAACGTGTGAAAAAGTAGCGTTGCGGGAACAAAGGCAGGCTGCTCAGAAGCGTCAGGATGGTTATTTCATCTGAAAAAGGCAAGACAACGAGGGAAGAGTTGAAAAGGTAACGCGAAACACCTGTCAAACTATTTCAATAAAACTGTAAAATAGATGTATTGATGTCATTATGGTAATTATTCTTTAGGCCTACTGATTTGTAGTTTTGTAGGCTCTACCTATTGAAAGTTAGTATTGAAACAGTACGTGTTTTGTTTAAAGTAGTATGTTCTAAGGTGTGTTTTGTTGTTGCTTAAATAGAGTGGAAGCAATTGATGTTTGGGATGTAAGTTTTACTCCTTTAGGAAAGTGAAGATGGACGATATTGAGGTTGCGGTACGGTATGTGAGGTAATAACGTAAGCGACTCAGTATGTACTGTCATTTTACCCTAGCCATGAGAGGTTTAGCAACACGATTTCCTTTGCAAAACATTTGCACAAACGCCGTTTACGAATGTGAAGCACTCAAACAAAAACGAAGTGAAACGGACATACATAGTAAAAATTGTTTGATAAAGTTGAGTTGAGACTTGAACTTATTATTATTATTATTATTATTGTTGAAATTTGGGACACTATGTCCTCCTAGAGCTTTAACTGTCCAAACTTGCAGGGTTAAAGTCATGGAGTACCTCCACCACCGCTGTCAGAGGTGAGAGGAAAGGACGTTTTCGGGAGGCTGCCCAGCATCCTAAAGGCAGCTGCCATGGCAATACTGGCCACGGGCCCGTTTAGGGCTTCACCTCCCCTGCAGTCAACGACGGGAGAGGGGAAAGAGAAACGGTATACTCTGGCTTGCCGAGAGGGACGTGGCAGGAAACACCAACGGCACACTGACCTGTGGCTTTTGTTGTTGCTGTCGTCGTTGTCTGTGATTGTGTGTCACGTACGCAGTCGGCTCTGTGCCACCTGACCTGATGAGAGCGAGCGATAAAGCGGGCACCAACAGCGAGAGCAGCTGACGGGAAGCATTCTCGGGCCAAGGTTCAGGGAGCGGGGAGAGAAAGACGGATGACGCGGGCACACAAGTCAGAGACGACAAGCCTCATCCAAACCGAGTGTTGAGCGATGAACACGGTTAAGAGGGTGGAAGACCGTTCCCTTCTGAGAGTCCTAGGAAGGCCCTGCTCTTAGTTTAGTATGTGTAGGATTTGTGAAGAGCGCTATTGTGCTGAGCGCGACATGATTTGGTGTCCCAGTTCAGCGTGTGGACGTGTCCTGTTCATGGGCATGTCCAAAGGGAGCGGAATATGTGGAGTTTGGGAAAGCGTTGTAGCGTTAGTTGGGAAATAGCAGTGAAAAGAGTGTGATGTTGATAGCAGGTTTAGAGTGAAGTGAAGTCACTTTTATTGATGTAGCGCTTTGAACAATACAGATTGTTGCAAAGCA
This sequence comes from Enteromius fasciolatus, assembly GCA_032361145.1. Classification (NCBI taxonomy): domain Eukaryota; kingdom Metazoa; phylum Chordata; class Actinopteri; order Cypriniformes; family Cyprinidae; genus Enteromius; species Enteromius fasciolatus. The sequence goes on along the minus strand of JAUMHR010000047.1, from coordinate 8,867,630 downwards.
GTGAACATGATGAAACGGAACAACAGAGTAGCGGTAATGTGTAATGAGGAGAAATAAACTGTATTTATGAAACAGAGAGACGGTCTCTGTAGTGTGAAGATGACGATAATCACTGGAAATCAGGTGTCCCCAACTAAGCAAGGCAAAGGCGACAGCGGCAAGGAAGCAAAACCCCATCCTTGAGAGAATGGGGAACAAAATGTTGTGAGAACCAGGCTTAGCTGGGTCCAGTTGTCCTCTGGCCGGACGCCCAGCACCTAATTTCCAGTTCAATTTGAAACACGTTAGATTGTGTAAGTAGTTGTAGTGTGTGTGTGTGAGGCCAAAAGAATGTGTTTGAAGTGTGCGCGCATGTGCCGATGATGACGCAGCAGTAATGAGTGTGGGACGGGGATACGTTGCATCCAATGGCGTGTGTGAATGGCACCTCCTGATTTTGCTGAGTTAGGCGTGTTCCTGGGCGAACCTATTTTGTAGACCCTGGAGCAATATTTGATTCCAAAATTGTAGTTTGGACCATATCTCGAAACGTAAACGTAACCCTACCCATGAGTAATGGCTAAAATCAGAGGAAAGGATAGATGAGTTACACTGATGTGGAAGCAGCAAACACTGATTGTAAGGCTAAACTTGAGAAAAACTGTAAACTGGTTCTTCAAATGTGATTAGCTAATCACAATGTTGAGCCAGGGACATGGCTAACTCAGGAAAATCAGGTTGTGCTGCGTGATTGTGATGGTGCAGAATCCATATCATGAGCAGTCATGTTCATATCAGTAGAGCAGGCAGGCCTAGGCTGCTGTTGTGCAAGCAGCTCAAGCAGTAGCAAAGTTCCTGAGATGTAGCGGCAGGCTAATAGAAGCTCCTGACAATCCCTTCACCTGAAACGAGGCCTGGATTTGTGAGGTTATGAAAGTAGCAATAAGTGCCACCTCAGCATGAGCTATTTGGGGTTTCTCCTTGATCCAGTCACACCCAAAAAAAAGTGGAAGAATTAGCAGCGTGTGACTGTGGCTATTCACGGAAGGGATGCGAGCATAGCAGTGAAAGTATGAAGTGGTACGAAAACACAGAAGCAGGGGTGTTAGAGTATCTTTATTGGGTGGGAGAAAGGAAGGGGGGAAATGTTAAAAAAAAAAAATTAAACAGGATTAGCCAAGTATTAATACTTGGGCCTCCCCCCTCCCACAGGACTATATATATATATATATATAAGTCATTAGTAGGCCAGAGGCCTGACAAAAAAAAAGGAGCATCCCTGTGAACTAGTAGTAGTACTTTCCAGCGGTTGTGTTCCATGTTGTGCCCATGGAACAAGTGTCCCTTATGGACCGCATGTCATTCACGTCATCTGCTCCATGCATCCCAAAAGGTCATGAGCACATGACGTCAATGACATGCGGTCCATAAGGGACACTTGCTCCATGGGCACAACATGGAACACAACCGCTGGAAAGTACTACTACTACACAGGGATGCTCTTTTTTTTGTCAGGCCTCTGGCCTACTAACCACCACAGCGGGCCCAAACCTTACCTCACTGCTCCTCCATTCCAGTCCTTAAACACCTCACTTTCAACCAGGTGCCAAATAGGACTGCAATGGACAACCGCAACACTAGCTAGCCTCATCCACTTCTCTGCACACTTCTGCTCTAACCCTCAAACACACCTCAACAATGTCTTCTACACAACTACGACACATAAACACACACACACACACACACACACACCATCATCCAGGTTGCAACCCAACTCTGCGGGACATGGTTCTTACCGCCTACGTTTCACAAGCCCCACCACAAACTCGTTCCACAACTTACACCCAATTTCAACCACTCCACCACTCAAAACCATTCTACCTGCCCAAAACAGCCACTACTCTTTAGTTTGGGGACATCTTTTCTAAACAATTCTCTACCCCCGTTCTAATCAGCAGTTACACCACCACATTTTTTTCACAAACGGGGGACCAGCTGTACAAGCCCTCAATCCCTGACTGGGGCCTCCCTGTCACATCCCACCCAACAACCCCCTGCTGTTACCCAGCCTCAGACGCTCCACCTACCGTTCCTTTGCTCCCTGGACAAGCCAACTCTTGCCTCAAAACAAACACTACAGCGTACTTGCTTCCAAATGCACTTCGGTTTGCTAACAACTAACGCCATTCGCCGCTACAGCTCTGCCTGCGCATTACAACGCTCGCTTCAGCTCAACGATCACATTTGGACATGACGGTGCGCTGTCTGTTCTCGTCAGCCAGCTGCCAACAGGACCCGTCACAAACAGACAGAGCGTGACCGCTGCTGTGTCAGCACTTCCATGCGTTACTCGGCCCTCCTTCTCAGACGCTCACTCAATACCACATCTACTTTTCTCACCCGTCTAACACCTTACCTGGAACATACCCGCATCAACTCCACATTCATCTGCTTTCATGCAGTAAAGCACTGGGGGACATTTCAAAACAAAAAAAAACCCATGCAAAACACACATTCACCAATGATGACACTCACACGCGTTCACTTGGTCTTTCATTGTATTGGATTTCACAGTAACATTACAACATGCTTCGACACCACATTTTGGACATCCAATAGTGCATCCGTGTGGGAACACTGGACTCACACCCACAAACACCGCCAGCGATTCCTTTGCACGTCGTCACGTTCTGTTCTACGGTTTCGGCTCGCATCTCTCCCAGAAAGCCAACTGTGCTGCATCCCCATGACCGCTCTTCTCCATGCGCATTGCATGCACGCTCCATGGGCTCAAGCTCTTTTTCCTTGCCAATCCTGCTTAAACGCCACTATCGCTAAGCGCTTCTGAGCCCACGCTACACATTTTAGTGTAAACGTCACAAGCGCAAATGACCCACAATGCACTTTACACATTTCTTGCGTTAAGGCATTGTTTCAAAAGCTTGGCCTCAGAGGACATCCCACACTGGGCTGTGTACGCGCTTTTAAAAAAAAAGATACAAAGCCTTCTAATCAATGTGGGTCGCAGTACTTGCTTGCAATCGAGAACAAAAACACAGAAAAAGGACACATTGTTGTATTCAAATGTTATTAAAACACCAGTCGCAAAAAGCATCACAAACATTACACTCCTTTCAAAACTCAGCTACATTTTTACACACTTGTCCAGATTGCTTTTTACTCAAAACATTGGACGACACTTTGAACGTTTCATAAAACCGCTACTACAGCGTTCCTCCTTCCACCTTCTTTAAAACATAAAGGATGCCGATGCTGTCCACGGTGACGAACGTGGTGAAATCAGCAGACGCGTGGATCTTCTTCAGATTGCCTCCCATCGTATAGAACGTCTGCAAGGCCTCTCCGCTCTCCACGCTCCACCACTGCAACAATGACAACAAAACAATCAGCACGTTACCTTTCTGTCTGTGAATCATTGTAAAAACAACACCGTGTCACAAGCAACGCTTCACACACAGACACCTCGGGGTCTCGGTCGCCTACAGCAGAGCAAAAACCTGTAAACGCAAAAGCGGCAAAGGAAATGCCATCAAATGCATGTTAACGCAACTGTTAAATGAGTGCCAACGCTGGAGGCTCGCCGTGACATGGCCGTTACTTTGGCACGCTGACAAAGTGACGCCACCGTGCAGCTACCGGCCAAACCGTCCGTAACGACGCACGCCTTCCACCGCGGTGCTCGTTTTTACGCTCATCGTGTGCAGATGCTCAAACACGGCCCCTGACAGACTCGTTCATCGGCCAGCCCTTTCTGTGAATTATCGCCTTTCGTTGCCATTTAACAAGCTCATTACTCCACAAAGTCCTAGTATCTGTACTTTACCACACTCCTTTTATTTGGAGTCACTTTCACTTTGCCTTTTCTACTTTCGCTCCGCTCATATTTTATTGTCTGTATCTCGACTATCACGTACTTCATTTGTGTACTTCGTCCACCGCTGCAATTGCTCAAGGACCTCGTGCAAAACTACTCCTGTCCAAAAGGGGCTTAAAAGGTATTTTATTCATTTCTTTTGGATTTTTTTTTTTTAAACCAGTCAAGTACTAGCCCTGCATCAACGTGCTTCCGACTATCATTTGGAACATGTACTGTAGCCATCGTTGGAAAACGCTCATGTTTTGGTGCTACTTCAAGTCACGTTCATTTTAATGGCATCGCTTGCATAAATGACATATTTCTGCTGTATGCTTCAATTCACACTCGGTCCTCACATCAGCATAAAGGCAACAGACCTAACACCGCAGCAGATGGACAAGCGTTTTCCAAACACAAACTCCACTTTCTGCCACTAACAAAAACGCCACATAAAACGTATGCGCATTCGGCCTTACAAATGCTATTACGCAACCAGGGGAAAAATGTCATTAAGGAACTACATCTTCAATTATTCACCAGGCCGAGACCAAGTGTCCTACACGCAGTGGACGGGATAGTGCAGTCTGAAGAGACGCATCTGACCTTATTCCCCCTTCATCTGCTCTACTCATCTACAAATATGTGTGCGCTTTAAATGCCACATCATGAAAAACATTTGCGTGTAGCCACAACACACCCCACTCATTTCTGGGTCAAGCTCATCTTTCAACCCTCACTACTTCATCTTGCTTTTGCACTTACGATATGCTTTGTCACATCACAAATAGTACAAATTACATTTTTTCATAATTTTTTTTTTTTTCCTTAGTAAAGCTGCAGTCTGTATTTTGTTGTATATAATACAAAAAAAACAAAACAAAGACTGCATCTTTAATAAGCAACATGCATCCAAAGGGCCAAGTGATACACCGTCTCGGTCAGGAAGGGTTCAAGGAAAGTGTGCTGCATGACTCACAAAATTGTCCTGCTTTATTCCCCCCTTATTCAAGTACGTGAACAACTGAAAATACTCTCCTGAGAAATCACATTTTTCACAAACGCAAGACAGGGACGGCTGAGGTCACAATATCGGGTGTCAGCTGTCATCCTCTGACCCCGAGGCCGCTGCAAAGTTGAGCGACATGCCCGAGGGTACAGAGGTAGTGGCCCCGTTACTTCTTGTTCCCTCTCACCCCCAAGCGTTCTGGGTTATTGACCACCAACACCACTGGACGGGGTTGGCCGAGCCACCGCTGCTACTTTACTCAAAATTGTGGTTGAGACAAACTTTGTTTGTAACCTCATTTGTAATCTGATCTACTGTTAGTAAGCTTTATTTCGTGTCCTATCTGCAGCATCGTCGTTATGTAAGAATAGCCCCATATACCTTGTCTAAATACGCTTCCACAGGAGCAGGGGGAAAACCAAGACAAGAGGGGGAACCCAACTCAGACTTCAAAAGCTAAATTATTCATTTAACACTCCAAAGGCTCAAATATTCATGTGCGCACAATCCCTTTTCCTTCTTTCCTACAATCTCCTTCTCTTTTATTCTGTTTCTCTTTGTGCTTTGCACACGTCAGACAATGGCAAGAGCAAAAACAGAGGGATCCTATGACTCCGACAGGAACGGGGGTGTGTGCAGTGCTGTCAGCCCTCAGTACGGTCTTTCCTGTGTGAACGTGCTCTGACGGCTCGTCTGCCTGCCTTCAGCTAAACGTTCAGATCGCTTTCAACCAGATAAAGTCAAAGTTCACTCATTACGGCCAGTAAAAATAAATTAAGAAATAAATACAAATACAAATTCAAAAAACATTCAAACTTGTTGCCTTTGAAAGCTACTCAAAGTTTAAGCCTCACCCGAGGTTTTCCTCTCAATGGCTGATGACCAACAAAAAGCCCCTTAATGTGTCCCCTCTGGACAAATCTAAAATGCAGGACAATTCGTCAAGCATCAGATGGGAGGGTTACGAGATGGTATTTTAAGCAAGTTAAAGGGACCTTTAAAAAAACAAAAATTACAATTTTGAAAAACATCAAATTACAATTATGGTCCGTTGCTCACACCAGCCTGTATCAAAAGGCTTGGAATGTAACATACGAGACACAGGATAGAAAGGCAATTGATAGTTCGCCAAAGCAGCAGTTCCAGGCACTGCGCTACCGGCGCACAAGAGAAAAGAAAGAGCCTTCAAGTGATAGGTGTTGCAATCTGGGTCAAGCTTTCTTGCGGTTCAAGTGTTTGTTCTGCTGCTGGAAAACAATGACAACAGAAACAAATGGATTCATTCTATTCTCTCACCAGAAGTGACCGACCAAAAATAATACATTTAACTTGCCAAAAACAAACAAATATTCTAATTAAAACTGTGAAATGTAACTGATGTGTTGCATGTTTAATCCAAATGACAGAGTTCAAAGTTCTCGGCCAAAATTATTGTATCAATCATTGATAGGAAAGGATGACATAATTAATTAAATAAATACAATTAATAAAATTCAGACTTACACAATGTACAGACTCCGCGTGCAAGACCCTTTAATCAGTGACAAACTGCTTCTACTACAAAAATGTCTTCGTTTCCATTAGTCTTCAAACCATTTTATTCTAATTACGACAACTGGGCACATTGACATTCAATACAGTTCACTTCGAATCAACTACTCCATGCGTATTCCGCAACAAAAATCTATCCCATTGGTTTCTCCTTCCATTTCCCCGATCGGTCACTCGGCCGAATGATGGTCAAGATGGGTGTGAATGTGTACAAGCAACAGTTGTGACAGCGGGATGACAATAAGCCCGTCTCCCTTACGCATTCAGACACCTCAGAGGAGTTGTGAAACTCCGGGTCTGGGTCTAGTGCTGCAAAAATCAAACCGCTTTTTCCTCACTGCTCTACGACAGCAGAAACAAAAGGAAATAAAGACACTCTTATTTGCAGGTGAACGCCGTGGTGGGATTCGGACCAATAAACCGCTATGATATAAACGTTCCGTCTGGTAGAGGTGAAGGTCTGGATGCCCTGGAGCTGATGTGTGTAAATTACTAGGAGTCTCTCGACAGCGGCCAAATCCTCCAGAGGACAAACACCACTGTACGTGTTTGAACGAAAATGCGTCTGGCGGTGTGATTTAACGCGCATGAGCCTCTTCCTCGCAAAAGGTGTAATATCCTAGCTGACCTCATCCGTTTCTGCTCTCCTCCAGGAAATATTTCTCATGCGGAGGAACGCTTTGTCACTCGCACAGAGCTACAACAACCATTTCTCTTTTAAGAGTGAAAGCTAAACTGAAAGCAGCCTTCATAATCACTCAAACGCACAAAACATTTACCTCTCGGAGTGAAGGGCAAATTTGTTTGCCATCGCACTCGTGCATGCACAGTAGCGTCACTCTTTGCCTCTATGCCAACATTTCAAATAAATACTAAGGTGACACGATAGCCTGATCCAGACCTCACACATCCTGACAAATGAGATGGCAAAACAAAGCTGAAGGAATCTGAGAACAAGAAAAATGCTATGAACAGACAGATGCCCTGCGGATTTGTCCTTTGCAGACAAAACTGGGTTGGACTGGAGATGACAAACGTCCTGGTCTCAATGAGGACAGACAGAGACAAAAGGACAGAATGCTACTAAAATAACAGATTAATACCGTTTGCCATTTTAACGACGTGTCTTTAGGAATTGATGAGGGATGAGGTATACCTCACCCAAATATGACATTTCTGGCATTACTCGTCCCAGTGTCGTTCCAAACCCATTAGACCTTTCTTCATCTTTGGAACATCAATTAAGTTATTATTCCCGTGGATTTGTAAATTGCCATTATTTACACTGAATTACATTTATACCATTGTTTGAAGAAACTGCATATTTTTGCATGAACAGCAGAAAACACTGACTGAACAACCTTCATTTCTTCTCTATAGTATTAAGCCTCAAATGTCAATTCTACATTGGATTCAAATTAATTAATTGTGCAGCCCTTAAGGACATCATTCAAATAACTGAGAATGCTTTGCACAAACAAACAAAAATAGTGCATGCATACCATCAATCCACTTTCAGCACTGACACATAACACAAAACACAAGTACCCTTGTAGCTTAATAAAACTACGTTTAACCATTAATGTCACATGGACTATTTTAACCATTTCCGTACTACCTTCCTGGGCCTTGAATGTGTCAGTTGTGCTGCTGTCTATGCAGGATCACAAAGATCTCATAAAAAAAAAAAAAAAAAAAAAATACATTTCATTTAACTTCTGAAGATAAATTAAGGCCTTATGGAACTACAAGAGCACAAGTAACTAAATGACATTAAAAATGTCATTAATTACTATCCCTTTAAAAATACTACAATAAATCACATACGCAGTTCAGGTTGATGCTTTAACACGCATGGTGCACTTAAATGCTGTTTGAAATTTGTCTGAAAATTACACAAACACACAAAAAGACAGGCTTAAGCAAATGATGCCATTACTGCACCCCAAACAAAAACAATCCATTATTCTCCTTAATCTATATAATATAACAAATAAACCAATTCCTTTTGGTCACAATTTGCATGTAGTAAAAATCTTGCATTGAATTGGTTCTACTTTTAAATGCCATTCAAATAACTCATTGCTGTCCTATTAGGCACTTTTACTGAACTACAATTAACAATTAAGTCTTATCCAGCAAATGAGCACAAGTCAAACTATACCTACAGTATGCCTCACTAATTAGTTTGAATCGGTCTAAATCAATCGAGGCAATCCTTTACTAATGCTATTGCTAATGAATCTCTATGACTCTAAATGAACCAAGATCTATTGCCGTGAGATAAAACGTGGATGGCAGCAGGCCAGTCAACTCAGTTGCTTTTGTACTCTGATGGACTGAACTGCAAATGGTGTCAAAGAACAAGCGTCGCTGACGGCTCGATACAAATAGAAACATGTCGTTGACAAACTGCAGAAGGCACACATCAAAAGACGTAGATGCGGCTGAGAGGCAGATCACCTCAAAGTGAACGCAGAGAGCTGCTGTGCTGAACAAGCTCATGCACGCCAATATACAGTATACCAGACCATTTCTGCAGTCTGAATGACAAGCTAAACCGACAGTTTAACAGGCTGCAGTCCCTTTGCATTATGACGCCTGACAAAATTCAGCTTCATTTTGTTACTTTGTTATTTACTTCTATCTTTTGGGGGCCTTTTGGTCCAGTTTCATTAAAACGATTGGAGATAGAAGAGATGATGATGAAAACAGGACAATGTTGCAGGCTGAATTCAAACTCGTGTGCCACAACTGCAAGTCGTAGTTGGCTCAGACCAAAAAGTTTTTTTAAAAACGTCAGTTGCTTTCATTTCAGACATGGGATATAGGCGGCCAGAGACAACATGGACAGGAAATGAAATGCACAGGAATCCTTCACAGGATCAACTATTGCAACAGGAAAGAAAAAAAAAAAAACCTGACTTCACACAACATCTGCTCTGGTATATAACAGATCCTGCAGGCGACGTAAATTGTCAAATCACAACAGAAGTGCAGGAAGCGCAGCGTAACGAGTCACGTCTCGCACCCCTCCTTCCCCTGCGTGGTCGTAGCAGATTTACGGCAGGTTTGGTTCGTTCTGATGAAGAGGTTTAGATGGGGATTTGGCACTGACACGTACGATGATTAATTTATCATTTCATATTACAGACGGCAGGATCCCGAGTATGAGGACAGCCGGCCATCAATCAGAGCTTATTACCGGGTCTCCAACGGATCCGTCGCTCGTGCTCTCGAGCGGAGGGTCAGCCTGATGCAGACGCATTTGATAAACTGACAGATTGAAGCGTGATGAAGCATCATTACGCTTGTGACACTTACACAATGTACAGATGGCTTCAAGTATATTAATAAAGCCGAAATGCACCATGGATAATGGCTGACAGTGTTGACGGAAGTTAGACCCAATCGTGTCAGGAATGTGGCGAGACTCACGTGAACGATCAGACAAGCTCCTGCTTAAGAATACAGAGGAAACGGTCATGACGTCACAAACAAGACACTGGCAAGGAATGCAGGGCAATGGAGCATTGCTATAAGAAAATGTATAACAAATGGTCAAATCCAATACGATTCACTGGGTTGTCTTCATTTACACATTATATATATCTGCCAATGCACACTCCTGTTTTTGTGTGCGCGTCTAGCCGTTTTCAGAAATTAGGCTGCAGTGATTTATGCTGCTTTTCTAATTCACCCATAAAACAAAGATAGAAACCTTTATTTTATTCTTTTTACCCAGCTCCAAATCATAACCACACATGAAGCGCTCCCAGGTAAAATTAAGCAAATCAAAAATAGCTCTTTTCCAAGGTGCACCGCTGAGCGTTTGCTTGTATACTGTGATGTCAACTATACAATGAGTGTACCTTGATGTATCCGCCCGTAGAGACCAGTACTCTGTTATCAGGGGAAAAATGCAGGTCAGTCACCCATCCACCGTGGAAAGAGTCCATGGAGTCCTTAGTGTCCCGTGAACAGATCTTCTGAGGAGCTCCATCCAGCATGCTCCACAGCTTCAGATACACAACATTGTTACAAAAGTAGCGGGTTATCAAAACAACTTAAAATGCATCAATACTTCTTATTATTTGAAATTGCTTGTGACAAGCTAGCGCCAAATATGAATATATCCTTATTTATAGTACTAATATTTACAGATGTCATACGTGTGCGTTTTGCATTGCCATTTCGCCATGACAATAAAGGTGAGTTTAACAGAGACGTGAGCTTTGGGAAAAAACAAAAAAACACCTGAGGCCATGAATTACAACACAGCATTTCGCTCTTTTTGTAGTGCTCTCATTTTTTCCTCTTTGCGAGCTGCATCTTTAATTGATAAGGTAGTTTTCTTTTTTCCCCCCCTTTACATTTCTGAGCACCGAGGCCAGTCTTGCCGCAAGAAAAACTCAGAAAAACAAGGCTTGGCAGAATCAACCAGGAAGGAAAGCAGAGCTTTGAGGTTTTCACCATCTCGGTTTGCTCTCAATGTGCTCATAATGTCCCCTCGCATTCAGAGTTACCCAAAATTCACCATTATCAATTACCTCTGGTCCTCTGCCATTACAAGCACAACTATTATTTCTTCACACTGATAATTCAGTTTGAATCAGCTTAGGATCATACTTACCCTGATTTCTCCATTGTCGTCGCCCGTCGCAAGTCGCCTATTGTCCCAAGAAAAACGGCAGCTACGGACGCAGTCCTTGTGTCCCTTCAGCAAAAAAGTCATTTCCCAAGAGGCACGGCTCCATACCTTAGGGAACAAAAATCAGCGGTTTTGAGTGGTTATACTACATGAAACCAACAACAAATCTGCCAACTCTGCTATTTTGTACTGTAAAATATTAAAATAAATCGTAACAAGTATTGTAAAATACATTTTTGATAGATCTCTTTGTGAAATTGTTCATCTAATAATAAATTGAATCGCGCCAAGGTTCAGTAAGTGATCAAAACTGCTGCTTGAAATTTGTCTTTCCAACTCTAATTTTAGTCAGAGTTAGTCATTATTTGTGGCAGGTTCATTTGGCATAAATTTATTTTTCTGATCAGCTCTCCAAATTCACTTTGCCGTTCTCTCTCTCTCATCCGTGAGAAGCTCTGGCAGACAGACGTGAACATGGCATCTCATTAGAAAGCTCTTCTGGTAGAGCAGAACTTCATTACGCTCTCAGATGAACAGACTGGACTCTGATACCACAAACACAAGACGTCATGCGTGTGTGTGTATCTGTGAGCTTTTGTACGGAGCTCACGCAAAGTTAATTAGGCAGAATTTGGCTGTACATGGCATCATTAAGGCAAGCACCGAGGGCTCAGTAAAGATACTCCAGGTAGTCACCCATCACAGTGCAATGATACCAACACAGACTCACACCTACAGTAAACGCTAGTAGTGCAAGGGGAGCAGGTGTTCGCCCAGCCAGATTCCAGAATCTAAACAGGCAGCCAAAGCTTTGGGAGTTCAGTGTGAAGGCATCTTGTCAGCCGACACTGATCTGATGTATGAATCTGTGCCTCTTCTGACCTTAGCAGTCCTGTCGGCCGATGTGGTGGCGAAGAGACGTCCGTCAGAGGACACGTCGCATGACAAGACGGCACCCTTATGACACTCAAGGTCTTGTAGCATCTGACCTCCGTTCAGGTCCCAGACCTGCAACAAAAATAAATTGATTGCTTTGCTGAAAAATGGCAGGAGCCATTTTTTTTTTTTTTATCAAATCACAGTAAGATTGTAGAAAATTGCTTGACAATTGTTAACTTACAAAAAAAAAAAAAATATATATATATATATATATAACAAAAAAAAAATTACTACATACATACATATACATACATACACATATATATACACATATACATACATACACATATATATACACATATATATACACATATACACACATATATACACACACATATACACACACATATATACACACATATATACACACATATATACACACATATATACACACATATATACACATATATATACACATATATACACATATATATACACATATATATACACATATATACACATATATATACACATATATACACATATATA
>JAUMHR010000047.1:8834003-8851197 GCA_032361145.1 Enteromius fasciolatus | reverse complement strand
ATTAAGATTTTGCCTGTTAAATTTAAGTGTTTGTGTGATTTATGTGAATCAAATTAAATGTATAAATAGAAAGCTGTTACAGGCACCAAATCAAAAGTATTGAGTGGCGACACCAACTCTCATTTCACAACAACACTCACAAAATCACTTACAAACACAGCATTTTTGGCAGCACAAATGATCTGTGAGCCATCGGCCGACCAAGTGCTGCATTTCACGATGGCTTTCATTTCATCACTCTCTGGGAAAAAACTACCGACATCAATTGATTTCCACTCATTCGCAGATGACACCTCAAACAGCTGACAATTGCAGAAAAAAGAAAACATGTATATACGTAAATAGATGAGGTTGTAGACTGATTTCCAATATTCTGTCGTTTAAATTCTAATGAAAAAAAATTTAAAAAAACGCAGAGAATAAGTTGCGGGGCAAGAACGCACAGGCAAGTAAAATAGTTATTCAAATAAAAGCAAAGAAAAAAAGTCAAGTAACCTTCAAGGTGCCGTCACTGGATGAAGTGGCAAGGTAGGAGTCATTAGGAGAAAAGCAACAGTGATTGACAGGTTCCATGTGTCCAAACATAGTGTTCTGAGAGGTCGGCTTGTTGGGGTTCCACAGCTGCAAGGAAAAGTCAGCAAGAAATGAAAACGGGCAAATGCAAAAAAGGTCAAATGAATAGAAAGGGATAACGTATGCTTTGTGTAGGGGTCTATTGAATAGGACACGCTATATAAAAGAGAAGCACATATTTAGTCTGCAGGAAATGTTTTGTGTTCGACACATCTGCTGTTACATTCTCGAAATCTCATTTCAGGGTGTTTCTTTCGCTCCTCATGCAAAAATATTCCAAGAGATGCCCCTTTTGTGCTCACGCCTCCACCGAGGGGGGTGCTCTCATTACGCTTTTGACACCCGTGTACGCTCGCTCTGAGTTTTCGCACCCTCAAATGAATACAGCTCAACTGCAGACTCCTGCTGTCACACTCCTACAGATCTCCCACAATTCTCTGCAAATTTCACAAGCTGTAAAATTACACGGCTGCCCCGTTCCCCTCCTCTGCTGTTCCGAGTGAGCATCCTACCAGCTGTCATTCTCATTACTCATGTTCACCAAATCTGTCTCTAAATGTGGAAAGAGGCAATGGGATGGTGCAGATGATAATTATCAAACTCTTCAGAGCGCCACTGCTACACACCTGCTTTCTGCCGATATACAATGGCCATTCTATTACGCTGATTTGAAAGAATTTACAAAGTTATTAAGTCCATTTTAAGAAAATGCTTACTCGAGCGGCCATTAAAATAACTTTGTACTTTATTGAACAAATCGTGACATGCCAAGTGTAACAAAATTAGTTAGAATATACTCATACAACAGTGTACTTAATATAATAAATAAGTTAATAAAATAAAAACAACCTACTATTAAACTTTATTTTAACTTTTTTATAAAAAAAAAAATTTAAAAACAAACCGCAAATTATAATTGTAAACTACTAAAAACTAACCAATTCTAAAACGTCAAGAATAAATAAATTAAATCAAAAATCAAAAACTATACACTAAAAAAAAAACCCATTTAAAAACATTTTAAACAGTCAAAATTCAATTCAAACTCTACAAACGTTTCACCTTAGTGTTTGTGAATGTGTCGTTTGAGCAGGTGGCCAGCAGGACACGTCGGCCGGTGTTGGTGAACTGGCAGTGGTTTATCTGCTCCTCGTGTTCCTCCCCAAACTCTCTGATAAGAGTACCTCGCTCAACATTCCACAACTACAGCACAAAACAAACTTAATTCTCTTGACTGACTTTGATCTCAGTCACTTCACAAAACTTTACCACAAATGACAATATAGGATTGGACGCATCAAACAACAAAAAGGGACTGAATATTTAAAAGTCCACAGCTAAATATTGTCCAGCATAAAAGATACTCACCAACAAATAAAGTGAGCACACGGACAGACACTAACCTTAACCTTCCTGTCACTGGAGCAGGTTGCAATGTAACGGTCATCTGGAGAAAAGGCACAGCACAGAATGTCTTCGTCGTGAGCCTGAAGCTCCAGAAGTTTCTCTCCAGACGTTGTTTTAAACACCTGTCAAGTACAAAAAGTACATCGCATTATACTGTTTTAAGTCAGGACGAACAGCAGGACACAAACTGATTACTGAAACTTACCCGTAGTGCCTTGTTGGCTCCACAAGAAGCGATTTTACTTCCATCTTTGGAAAAGCAAGCATAGTAGACAGACCCCTGGTGAGGATGCATGACTAGCCGAGACAAACTGTCCTTATTATTTTTGTTCCTTAAAAGTAAAAGAAAAATCTGTTTTCAATCTGACCCACTGCATGAAAGTTACTGTGCGAGGCAGTGAGATACATACACCCAGTCCAGATAGAGCTGCCCTCTGCTGGCCCTCTTCTGTGCCTGCATTAACGCTTGTCTGTAAACCTCTGAACACGCGGGCTGAGACAGAGCCAGCTGCACTACATCAGGAAACGGCCTCTGCTCCAGATGATATCCGTTTAAAGACAGGAACTCCTGAAACTGCAGTCTCACCTCACTGTTCTGTTGTATGTTAAGAATGAAAGCATGACAGTGACTTTATTAGCAATAAAATGTTCACGTAATATTTCTGAATGTTCTATTGCTTTCATACGAAAAAAAAAAAAAAAAAAAAAAATGCGTTAAAGTGCAAACATTTTTCTACATTTTAAAAGTTCATTTTGCCAATTTGCCGTGTTTATATAACTATTCCACACAAATTTTAAGACTTTAAGCAGGCTTAACTGATTAAGACATACAATTGTAAGGAATATCAATAGAAATTTTAACAACAGTATAAATACCTCTTTGTCTAGTATTTCACCATATTCGACATAGTCGTTGATAAGATGGGCAGATCCCATAAACTGAGCTTTCTCTTTGACCCAGTCCAAGGAAAACATCAGGGAATAAAGCTCCTGAAATGAGAGATCTGAATGTTCATGATGTTTCAGTAATCGTTAGAAGACGCTACATGTGTTAGGCTTGTAACATTACCTTGGACAGTCCTGCTTTAGCCATGTGGTACGGAAGGAAGCGGTACCAATACGAACAGTCTACATCTCCAGAGCTGGGTGGCCCGTCATTATAATACTGCTGGTATTGACGGACCAGCTTTTTATGCAGTTCCTACGGAACATATGACAATTCAGACCTTGTTCTCTGGTGTCTCAAAAAAAAGATGCAATATAACTCACAGCAATTTGATCACGATTCTGTTCGATAAGAAAGTCTAGCTGCAGATCATGAAGGTAGTAGTGGTACGGCCGCTGGTTACAGTCTCGAAAGAGCAGAGATTTATTCACAAAGTCCTGCAGGACATCCTCCACCTCCTCCAACTCCATATCCCACAGCACTGACAGAATCTTCAAGACAGAAAACAAATGAAATGTACACGAACAAGTAATTGAAAAGAATCCATCTAGTACTATATAAGTTGGCAACAGATTCTCAGCCTGACCTTAGCAGGCACTTTGACGTCTTTCTGCATGATGCTTAGGTCCCTGTACAGCTCTTGGTGTTCGGGCTCCAAAACCTGTAGGCTTGCATCCATGGCTTGGTCCAGAGCTTCATAGTCATAGGACGACGACTTACGGATCCGCTTGAACTGCTTCTTCTGAAGCTGCTTCAGATAGTAGCCCCAGCGGTCAGGGAACTCCCTCAATAAAGCTCCAATGAGAGAAACAACCAGAGGAGAACCTAACAGGAGAAACGTTTACAATTGTGTAAAGGAATAATGGCATTACTAGAACCACAGTATCAAGTCCCATTACTTTGTTGCTATTCAAAATGCTGTCTTTAGGTCATGTTAAATCACGTTTTAGAGTTTCTGGTTTGCGTTAAGAGTGATTTATACCTTTACATTCGCTCACAATGCTGCGGGCCTGTTCTGGAAGTTTCTTTGGTTTCCCGTTACTATACAAAGCAAGAATTTCTAGGGCTTTCTCCTCATCTAGACCATTCTCAACAGGCACTTCAAAGCTCGTACCTAAACACAAAGGAAAAACAAGCACGCACAAATATGATGAACCCTTCATTTTGAATGAAATTAGGATGTCTCTCATAAGCTCAGCTGAAAATAGCTGATCTCCAAGAGCTTTGCCTTGGACTTCAGGCGCAATCAGGCACAAGTCCCACCTAGACATGGACTAACCTAGAATCTTTAAGGAATATCAAATCTGTGAAGTTGGCCCAGAATCCAGCTACACAACGCAAACTAAAATAAACTACTCACCGCTTACAGACTCAGCAACAACTCTATTGCGAGTGGTCAGAAGAACTCGGCACTGGATATCAAAGGACCTGAGAGTAGAGCTGTCCCAGACATCGTCCAGAATCAGCAGGCACCTGATGGATGAGCGGTTGAGAAAAAACCTGATGTTCTGAGGAAATAAAGTAACTAATGCAATATCCTTCCAACACTCACCTGGGAAACCTGCGCAGCATTAGGAACCGTAGGCGCTCTTTGGCCTCCTCCACGGAGCAGGGTGGCCGCTGATTGGTTTCTGAACTTTGACCCTGCTCCAAACGGAAACACAAAGACTGCATCCTTACCAACAGGTCTGCCCGGTCACATTGGCCAACAGAAAGCCAGTGAACACCACCTGGAAAACACTCTGAGCAACAGAGAAACCAAAATGTATTTTTATCCTTGTAGCCTCCTAGAAAATTCACTCTTTAAACATACTCAATGATGTGTCCACTATTATTTTAAAACTTTATTTTTTCTTTCTGATTTTTACTTAATGTTTAGTAAAAACTAAAACAAAAGCTAAAAGGCAAAACACTAAAGCAAATAATAAATCTACTAAAATGCGCAAAAGCCTACTCGATTAATCATTAAAAGATTGCAACCCAGATTCATGATCTCGTTTCTCAATGACGAATCTCTGAGTCATAGGCTATTGAACTTTTCAAATCCAAACATGCTAAAATACAGATTTTATCCAGAAAAGAAACAAGTATTCATGAGCGAGTCGTTGAATCATTCAACCCATTTCTTAATTTTAATATTCAACATTTTTATTATACATAAGAAATATATTTTACATACTATGCATTTTCAATAATTAAACCAAACTTCTAAATAGACTGCAGCAATTAAAATTTAGTCACAAGCTTTTGTAAATTATGTATTAATTTTATGCATGATTAAGAGAGTCGTGATCCCTATTTGACCAAAAAATAAACAATTTATTCAGAATCATGCAGCTCAAGCCTAAATGCAAAGAATTTAAAAGAGATGCACACTTAAAACTAATACCCTTAATGAGAGCATGGTCTCGGACAGCCTCGGCAGCCATCACAGACTTCCCTGAGCCAGCCATGCCAAACACAGTGACCCAGCCCGGCGTATTCTGTAGTCTGTACAGCTTCTCCCGGATCAGGTTGAGCAGAGCGGGTCGGCTCACAAACACCACAGGTCTCTGAGGCACACCACCTTCACTCAGAATCGTCTGGACTAAAATTCACAAAAACTCCAGCATGTCATACCGGCCTTCTACAAAAGCAAGTTTATACATGTTCAAGTGGTTACCAGAGGGAGACACTCCATCAGCAAAGCTCCTCTCTCCCTCAGGGCTGAGGAGAGGCAGGTCACTATGGAGAAGGTTGGCCAGATCTCCATAACTCTCCCTGATCAGTGCGTTGTAGAAGGAGATGTAGGCTCTGTTGTCTTTCCTCAATAGCACCTCTAGCAGGGCTGCGGCCTGCTCTCTTCTAGTAGTCTGGAAAAGCAGGAAAAAGTAAAACATGACTTGCATTCACTTTTTAAAACGGAGGACATTTGAACACCACAACAAACCTTGCTGAGCACCCTTGCTTCTTCCTCTCTCGTCAGGACGCCGTCGCTGACCATGTGGTCCATCAAGTAGGAGGCTTTGATGTCCTGCTCCAGAGTGGCTTGGGAGCGCAGCAGGCAGCTGCGAGCACGTTCCTCCATCTCCACATAAGATGCGGATCTCTTGTGAGGAACACTGCACTTAACTGATGGTTACTTAGTGCTACATGGAAGGATACATTGACCTATGTGGGAGACATGCAAATTAAGCATTATTTACTAAACCTGGGACTATAACACAGAAACCTCCTCACTGGTTTAGTAGCCATGGTGAATTCTAAACATTGAATTTTTCACTTCCTAGCTTTAGACTTGAGGCAATTTTCAATAATTGTTCCAATTCTAAGAGAATAGAGAAGTCCACGCTACAACTGCAACGATGACCAACAATATTGTTGGAACCGCTTTTTTGTGGAAGTGGAACGGAGTGTGGAAAGTGACAAATGCAGCATGGTTCAAAAAAAAAATAATACAAAAGAAAATAGTAATTTACAGTAGTGTGGACACTAATATAGTACATTATCTAAATATTAATATTCTCGGTGTGAACTGGCCTTAAGGGTGGGAGGATTATGTAAGGCAGAACTAGGTCCTTACTGATTTTAAATGTTAACAGTCCCGATCCTGGCTACTGATTGGATAGCACATTAAATCCACTAAATGGTAACAGCTGAATCATATGACTGCACAGTCATTGCAACGTTCAATTAAGCCACAAACATTTGTTGTAATCATAATAATAACAATAAAAATAATAATCTGTAACTTCAGGACTTAATGTATGGTAAAATACAAACTACACACTATATACTGCATAGACTTAACTAAACACAACTGTATTCAAACCATTATAAACAAATTCAGTCAAGTGTGTCCAAACTATTTTAAATGGTTGTGCATACAGGACAAAAGGTCAAAAGATAATAAACAGTACCATACCTGTTTAACAAGTGCTCTAAAACCAAAACTAAAACCAAGACTTTAACAAAAACAAATGTGGTTTGTCAAGTAGTAACTTTTACATGTAACGTTACTTACGGTCATGTCACTGAATAAAACGAAAAACACTTGGTTACAAATAGAAAATGTTGTAAACAACTCATGCCAACAAAATCACGCGTCCAAAATATATAATATTAATTCACGTTATTTCAACGGAGAAAGTACTAACGTTAGAACGGCTGGCAAGAAGGAAAAGAATTCAACGCTCTTAATTTATAGACTCAGGTGTGGTTAATCAGCCTATAGCAACGTCAGTGGTGATTCTTAACTGACTTCTGATCAGTTAGTGAAAATTTTACTGAATTTTAAAAGACATGGTCATACTTACAGATATTGCGCTTTGAGAAAAATCAGGGACACGTGAGAGATCGTTTCCTGCTGGACATAGACAAATGACTTTCAGTACAATATTACAAGGAAACCCAGTTATTAAAAACGCAGCTGTCCGCCTCTAAAATGTGCGCTTCCTGCTTTTTGACACAAACAACTTCCCCGGTACGGAGCTGACCAATAGCGAAACGGCATGTAGTCACGTGACACGCTGAGGTAATGCAGAGTTGCATATGTCTGTAACTAGGCAGATGAACGGCGATTTATCTCTGTGCATCTATATGTAAGGATGTTAAAGTCTGATGCAGATTGAACTTTGATCCAGTGATTGAAAAATCTAAAAGGAAGTTTATTTCATGGTTACAGAGACATTTATCGTTAAGAGGCTGAACTGTTTTTGCTAAAGCCGAGGGTATTTCAAGAATGAATAACCCTGCTCTTTCTTCATACGTATAAACCTGTATGTGCACACATTGATAGAATGTTATTTGACTTTCTGTGGAAACATAAGAGACGTTATGTCAAGAAACCCGTTCTTATAAATAGATAATAGAATTTTTTTTAGATTTATCCTCTTTAAATAATATTTTTAAGACAGTTTGGTTAAAGCAGTATTTAACTAATACAAATTCATTTTGGAATATTCTTCCTAATTTTTTTTTCTGTAAGGTTGAGGGTCTTCTTTTCTTGTTGTCATGTAATTACAATATTGCTAAATTGCCCCCTTAAATGATCAAATTTTCACAAACAAGCGCTTTTGGCGAGACTGATTTATAAACACAATTTTAGTCCTCACAAATATTTCATTTGGAATAATGGTGATATTCTTTATAAAAATAAACCTTTGTTTTTTACAATTTGGTTCATAACGATATTTTTCTCATTTCTTAGTTATTAAACTCTAATGGTTATTAATTTTCTTATTCTGAGTTTTTTGGATTTATATAATATTCCTGTCACTCCATTGTAATGGATGCCATTCCCAGTGGGGTCATAGCTCTTCTTAAAGGCTCTGTTAGATCCCTTTATCAAAGATTCATCTTTTGGATACTGGGATTTGGAAGATTTGTTTCTTATCCCCTCCTTCTGGTCGGAAACAAACAAATCAGACAATTGTTTCAGGCTGAGATAACTTCTCTTCCATACATGGCCCACTCTCCAGTCCTACCAACTCATTCCATGGAAGAAAGTGTGGTCTTTGTCATCCAAATATTTAATAAAGTAAAGGATATGTCTTATAAATTACTTAATCCTTTTTACCATGTAAAGCGTTATATGAAAAAAAAAAAGTTTCCAGATATTGATTCGCTCATTTTGTAAGTCTGAAGATGAATCTATATGTCCCATCTTTTTTGGGATAATGTACTAATTTATTTTGGAAGGATTATTGTACTTTTGTAACTGCTTTTTCGACACAGGATTTCTTTTTGTTGTTTAAAGATGTCTTATTTGGTTGTCATAATTTTACAAAAGAAGAAAAGCACACGTTTTTTCATAAATTTGTTTATTTTACTTAACTGCAAAATTATTTTTGCACAAAGTCTTACTTTCATATTTTCTGTAAGGACCTTAACCTTGACACTCTTAGATCCCCTACTCTCTTAATAGAGGCCAGCGCAACGAGAAGACTGAAGTGGCTCAAAGGGAGCTAGCCACAGGCCATTTAAGGCGACGGCTAGGTCCGAAGAGGGCAAGAGGTGTGGTCTCGGGGGATTAACCCAACGTGCACCCCTAAGGAATCGAACAATGATTTGGTGCTTCCCAAGGGACGCGCCCTCCACTGCGTTTTGATATGCGGCTATGGCAGCGACATACACTTCAAGAGTCGAAGGGGACAGCCTGCGCTCCAACTTCTCTTGCAGGAAGGAAAGCACAACTCCGATTGTGCATCTCTGTGGGTCCTCTCCACGAGAGGATCACCAGTCGACGAACAAACTCCATCTCTGAGCGTAAGCCTGCCTCGTGGAGGGAGCTCGCACTTAAGAGATGGTGTCTACGACAGCACTGGAGAGGCTGGAGAAGTCTGTCGTCCAGGAGCCAGACGTGCAGTTTCCATAGATCGGGACGGGGTGCCAAATGGTGCCCAACTCCTGAGAAAGAAGGTCTTTCCTTCAGGGGATTTTCCAGGGAGGGCTGCCGCGAGAAACGAGAGGTCTGCAAACCAAGTCCGAGAGGGCAAATAAGGCCCTACCAGCAGGACTCGTTCCTCATCCTCTCTGATCTTGCACAGGGTCTGTGCAAGGAGGCTCACTGGGGGAAAGGCGTACTTGAGCCCCGGAGGCCAGCTGCATGCCAGCGCATCCCTGCCGAGCGCCTTGGGGGACTCGAGGAGGGAATAAAACAGTGGGCAATGGGTCGACTCATGGGAGGCAAAGAGATCGATCTTGGCCTTTCCAAAGTGATCCCAAATCAGCTGGACAACCTGGGGGTGGAGCCGCCATTCTCCAGGGTGGGTGGACTGCCTTGAGAGCTGATCGGCTGCACGGTTGAGTAACCCTGGAACATGAATAGCACGCAGCGATTTCAGCCGCTTGTGACTCCACAGGAGCAGATGGTGTGTGAGTTGTGACATACGGCGGGAGCGTAGACCATCTTGTTTGTTCATGTATGCAACAGCCACAGTGTTGTCCGTCCGGACCAACACGTGCTTGTGGTGGAGCATCGGAAGAAAATGACACAGGGCCAGATGCACTGCCTGTAATTCGAGGCAATTGATATGCCAAAGCAGTCAGACACCTGTCCAGGGACCCGAGGCTGCTTGCCCATTGCATACAGCACCCCAGCCCGTGGAGAAGGTATCCGTGTGAACCACGACATGCCTCGACACCTGTCCTAGGGGCACTCCTACCCGTAGGAAAGCAGGGTTTGACCACGGGCTGAATAGGCGGCGACACTCCGGGGAAACGCAGATCCGGAGTGTGCCACGGTGCCATGCCCATCTCAGTACCCGATCATGTAACCATCGCTGAAGCGGTCTCATATGTAACAAGCCCAGCGGCATGACCGCGGCTGCAGCTGCCATATGCCCCAGGAGCCTCTGAAAAGTTTTGAGAGGAACCGCTGTTTTGTGCCTGAATGTATCTAGGCAGTTCAGCATGGCCTGCGCGCGCTAGCCGGTGAGGCGGCCAGTCATTTCGATCGAGTCCAGCTCCATACCGAGATAACAGATCCTCTGCACTGGGGAGAGTTTGCTCTTCTCTCAGTTGACCTGAAGACCCAAATGGCTGAGGTGCCGAAGCACTATGTCCTTGTGCATACACAACAAAGCCAGTCAGTTGAGGATGCGGATGCCCATCTGCTACAGACCTTGGTGAAGACGCGGGGAGAGAGGGACAGGCCAAAGTGTAAGACTCTGTACTGATATGCTCGACCCTCGAACGCAAACCGCAGAAGGGGTCTGTGTCGAGGCAGATTCGAGACGTGTTGCTCGTGCTGGCAACACAGTGTCCCGGGTCAGCATCTGCGGAGGCAAAAAAGTTTGTGTTAGATGGGGACCTACGGGCACTGGGCCCGGAGGTGATGATATTTTTGTTAAGACTTGCTCTCTCGTGTATACAGAAGCTCCTGGCCCTCCTCCACCCGAAGAGCAGTCCTCATCACCTCTGGGCTGCCTGTGTCAGGAACGCTTCCTGCTCCTCAGGGTGTAAAAGGCCAGTCCCTGAGCAGTCCCTGAGCTGTTGGGCATCAGCGGGGGTCGGAGTAGGATTCCTGGGTGCCATGGGGGGACGCCCTCGGCGACGAGCAGACGGAGGTTGTGCACTCAGGTACAGGCTGGCAGGCCGAGGCAGGACGTGAGACATCGCCTCGGTCTGCTGCTGAACTGTGGAGAACTCCTGGGCTAAGTCCTCGACAGTGTCGCCGAATAGGCCGGCTTGGAAGATGGGGGTGTTGAGAAAGCGTCAGGCTCAGCCATTGAAGTCGCTCCTGGACCACCATGGTGGACATCACCTGGCCAAGGGCACGTGCAGCGACCTTCTTCATCCAGAATGACACTGGGAGAGAGCGCGGTGGAGCCACATCTCTAACCCCCAGAAACCAATCATCCAGCCGCGAAGGGTCGGCTGAAGATGCACGCGGCACCTCCGAACCGATTCCTACCGTAGCGTGGAGGAGCAGAGCAGACAGTTCAGTATCCACCGCGGGCAGGGCAGACACTGCAGCACGGTGCCCTCCCGAGGTGGCTTCAGCCTTACCTCTGATGCTGCCGAAGACATCTCATCCTCTCGGGGCGCTCTGAAGGACACACTCATCCCTGTTACAGGGGGAGCGGTCTCCTCCAGGAGGACCACGGGACTACATGGTGCATCAGAAGTCTGCACGGCTGTTACCCTTGACAGAACATTCTGAACGCTCACCTGGAAATCCCCCAGGTGCCTCGCCGCGCTGCGGGAAGGACACAAGGGGAGCCGTCTCGCGAGCGAGAGGCGGGACTTCGATGTAGCCATGAAATCAGGACTCTTCCTCGATGATCAGGAGATTGAGCGGATCTCCTGTAGCAGCTCAGAACGGTTTCGGCTCTGAAGCGAAAATCTGCATGTGCATTCTGCTCGTGCCCTCTTATACTCACGCAGTGATGAGGTGCACCTGAGCGCAATCAAGTGCACGCCAATATTCATTGGCCTTTTGTTTAAAGCTACAAGGCAATCTGGTCTCTCTGGCGAGTTCCCAAATGTAACGTCGAAGTGATTCGACTGAAAGGGTAACTATACCCACACACAAATCACAAAAGAATGATGATCAAAAGCTTGACTACTTTAGTGACATCAAAACATTCCACTTTTATTTAAATTTGAATGGCACAATTTATTATTTAAAAAAGAATTTAAAAAACAACCATATTTGAGGGTTGGTTATTTGAATGTCTGTCTCTCACTCTTTACAGTGTATAAAGGTTCAAAGGAATTAAAAAGCTGACATAATTTTATTAATGGGGCTGGTAACATATTTAAGTATTTTTGCTGTTTACCTAGTCCTGTAACACAAAATGGACATTAAAGGTACAAACATTCTTCCTCTGTTAAAGGAATAGTTCATACAAAAATTAAAATGTACTCACTCAGGTGATCCAAGGTTTAGATGAGTTGAACAGATTTGTAGTAATTAAGCATCATATCGCTTGCTCACTAATGCATCATCTGCAGTGAACAGGTGCCGTCAGAAGAGAGTCCAAAAAGCTAAGAAAAACATCACAATAATCCACAAGAAATCCACATCACTCCAGTTCATCAGTTAATATCTTCTTGTCTGAATCAGGAGAGAAATATCAGTTTAAACACCTGTTTGGACTCTCATTCCGACAGCACCCATTCACTGTAGGATCCATTAGTGAGCATTGAGCAAGAGGACCAGAAGTGTTCAACGTTAAAGTCTTCTGCAAAATGTTCTCATGAAGAAACAAATTCATCTTAATATGCATTATACAGGAAATTGAAAAAAAGAAACAAAAAGTCATTCAGACAATTAATCCATCTGCAGCACTCCTTTGTCACTTTTCATCCTTAACAACATCCAAATCTTAGATTATATTTAAATACTTAAAACGCTATGGTAATTAAATCTCAAGACTACTTTGAAGATGCCACAATGACCTCAAAAAATATAAATGCACGAAAAATTTGATCAAGTGTTTGTTCAGCGCGTAATTAAATGTATGACTGAATGCCTGACGTGCGCAAACACAGGTACCGGTGGTCACGTTGAAGTCCTCAGGACCAATTTGCGCCATAGCGCACCGTGCCGTGTGCAGCAGTCAAACTCATTCTCACATAACACACTAAACAGTCGTTACCTTTCTAAGGTAGGATTTAGTTTACAATGGCTGACCTTAACTTTAACTGCAGCCGCGGTAACTGCTCCAGTGCGCAGGAAGAGTTTGGTTTATCCGAGGGACACTTTGCGCTCGTGAAAGCTGCAGTTCTTGGGTGCATCTTCGTGCTGGCAACATTTAGCAATTTATTCCTCCTCCACGCACTTTGGAAAAGACGAAAAAGACGGACACGAACTCAGCTGTTTCTTCTGCACCTGTGTCTGGCTGACTTGGTGGTCGCTTTCTTCCAAGTCCTGCCGCAGTTATCCATGGAGATTACGCACCGGTTCAAAGGCTCCGATCTGGTGTGCAGAGCGGTGAAGTATCTCCAGGTGGTCGGGATGTTCGCGTCCACGTACATGATCGTGGCCATGACCATCGATCGTTATCACGCGGTCTGCAAACCCATGGTATCGTTTTTTAGAGGGTCTTTCCGCAGGTATGTTGCCATAAGCGCGGCGTGGCTCATCTCCCTGGCGTTCAGCGCTCCGCAGATGTTCATCTTCTCTCTCCAAGAAGTTGAGAAGAATGTTTTCGACTGCTGGGCGACGTTTATTGAGCCCTGGGGAGGCAGAATATACATAACGTGGATCACTCTGTCCGTGTTTGCTCTGCCAGCCGTAATCTTGATGTATTGTCAGATAAAGATTTGCGCAGGGATTTATTTCAACATGAAGAGGAAAGCCTTGCAGAGCGGCACAGGTGACGGGCGCTCCAGCTCTAAAGGGATATCAAGCGCAATGCTGAAGACTGTCAAAATGACTTTTATCATCATCCTGGTGTACACCCTCTGCTGGAGCCCGTTCTTCGTGGTCCAGCTCTGGTCAGCTTGGAGTCCAAGCAGTGCGCCCACGCAAGGTAAGTCAAAGTAGCCGCCCAAAAACCTGGTATACTTCTGCTTCTGGAATTTTTGACACTTTTCGACACAAATCACATCATCAGTTTATCAAGGAGTGTAAAGATGCACTGAAAAATAAACATGATAGTCATGTTCTATGGATTGAGGTGCAAAGAACATCATAAATGTCAATGAAAGAGCACCTTAAACATTAAATATTTATTTTAAAGTTTATCTTAAAATAATAGCCTACTACATTTTATTTTCAATATTACGTTTGTAAATATTTATACACATTTCCCCTAACTATCTTTCTAAAATCTTGTTCAAGTTTAAATGCATGAGAATTATTTTTAATAACTCTTTTTTTAAAGACAGGTTTTGTGTGTCCACAAATCTTGAAATATTAAAGAATGATAGAGCAGAATCCTACTGTCAAACAGTATTCTAAAATATGTTTAAAATATTTTATAGTATTATGTTTGTAAACATTTCTGCATATATTTTAATATTCTTTTTATGTTCAGGTCTAAATGCATTAAAAACACATGAAATGTTTTAAAAGGATCTGGGTTTATTCACATCTTTGCACATCCACAAATATGCAAAGATTACACATAAAAGTGAAAAAAAATTATTTAAAAAGTGATAATAAAATATTTCTACATATTTTGGCTTATTTTTAAAAAACTTTATTTTTATGTTCAATTTTAATTGCATAAAAAGTCTTAAATATTTTTTTTATAAGGAAAATATATTATATGCACTTTATTTAAAACAATGCCCCCTATCAAAATGTATATCTCCATATAACCACATGGTTACAGTGGTAGGCAATATTTAACTCTTATGATAACAGATGTGACTAAAGGCCCATTAATGTGTATAAGTCATCGTATATCTATATGATTACTCACAACCATTTTCTGTTGTGGGAACTATCTATCTCCCCTCAGCTGCAGATCTAGCAGATACATATAGACATTAGTAACCAATCATTAGCAGCCAACAAAAGACCTGATCAGATTAAACTGAATCATGTGTAAACGCCAGATGGTGCACACAGGCAATACTTTGCACAGAGCACACATCACATCCTGCGCAATTAGTTTTTATTTTGTATTTTATGTGCAATTCTTTATTTACAGTCTTGTATCTGTTCTACAGGGCCAGTGTTTGTCATTATCATGCTCCTCGCCAGTCTTAACAGCTGCACAAACCCATGGATCTACCTGTACTACAGCTAGAACCTCATGGACACTGACTACACTGTTCCTGCTGCTGAAGACCGCATGGTCTAAGCAAACACCTATACATCAATTTTCCAGCCTTTTTTAACCAGTGAAGGGATTTTGGCTATGGAAAATTGCTGACACTGCTGAATAATTTGGCAGGGTAATTTGTTCCTATTAAAATAAGACATATACTACTTGTACTGCTATAAAGAGAACAAAGGAGATCTGTTTCCTTTTCATAGTTGCATGTGTTAGACTGTAAATGTATGTAACTGTAGATGTTCATAGACAGAGGTTTCTTTGGAGTTTCTGACAGATGATATGAGTAATGGCACCTCGTCTTTGTAATGGTAATGAACCGGCCTTGTATGTAGAATAATGGCTGTTATATTTAAAAAAAAAATCAAGGTTTGATTATACTCATTTCCCAGTAAGATATTTATGTGATTGTCATTGTATATACAGTATAGAGAGAGAGAGAGATGTTTGATCAGCTGGTCAGGTGTTCATATTTTTCTATCGCTGTCTTTTGGTTCATTTATAAAGCACTGCGAATTGTTTACTTGACCTATGTAAATTGCAATTCATTTCATGTGATGAAAGTAATGTTATTTTCCACTCCTCATTTAAATTTAAAGAGTACAAAAGAGCCTGTGTATAAAAAGTTCTATAGGATTAAAATGATGTGTGACGGTTTCCATAGTCACCGTCTTGCTCTCCTACTTGCGCACACACAAAATTCATTGTACTTCAAACTCTGTTTTCTGTCAAAGTAACTGCATAGAGAATGCCTTCACACATTTTAAAATTCCTTAAATAAAGAGAGAATCTTCCTTTACTAAAAAACGGGATTCACATGCACAATCATCAGTCAAAGTTTTTTTAGCAATCTGATTCATATTTATATTTCCCTCCAGAAATTTCCATGCTTCTATTCCCTCCGCTACCCATAAATAATAGAGCAATCTTGAATATTTAATGCGCCTGAATATAGTTCCTCACACATTTGTAGATTTAAAACACATCATATTGGATGCGTCTCTTGGGGTTAATCTCGAAATACATATTTTTAAATATGTATTTATTCAGCTAGGCCATAATTGCTCACTTGAAGCATGTTTAAAAAATGAAATCCAATTTTTGCACCAAAAAAAACAGGTTTAATCCTTTAGTGAAAAACAATTAAACAGTTTAACTCACAAAAGGGTCTGGGTTAATGTGTTTAAGTTACAGTAGTAAAAATGCATGCTAAAGAGCATAACCTTTATGGAATTGCTGAATGACACAACATAATTGGTTTGCCTTTTCGCTGCACAAACTTTGTTTGATTTGAGGCAAAATGGAAGCCTAAGGCAACTGTATCCAAGGTAGCTGTTTGGAAATGGAATTAGAGCATTTAGAGGCTGATAAAAAATGGCGGAGACCATTGTTGCCGGAGGGCGCGAGGGAAGGCAGAAGTGAGAATAAGGCAGCATTTTGTGCCCCTTATCAAATACAATACGGTGTAAATTACGTCATTTAGGAAACTGCCTCAGAAAAATATGAACAGCAGATTGATTTTGAAATGGAATAGACCAGCATCACAGGACACAAAAAAACAGTGACAATGATACGATCTGACCTCCTAAGCAAGACAAAATCCAGATACATTCAAGGAACAGTGCACTAAGATACTGACATCATCCAAACACTTAAAAGTTGATCAATAAATCTGTACAGTGTGTCTTATGATAAACAGTTTTTAGAGAGCCATCTTGAAATGTTTCAAAGAGTCTATTTTGTATGTAATGCGTTTGCCGTTTTTTAAAGGCACCAATCTTTTGCTCCGTCTATAATTTTCTCTCAAGCCTTGTGCTGTTTATTACTGTTTAAAGCCCTGTTATTATTTGTAGGTCATAGTCATGCCGAATTAATAACTATTTCTAAGCACTCTCTGCCAGTGTGTGAACGAACATCACGTAGGCCTATAACAATAAAGTGACCTCTGCCACACTGACACCATGTGGCCAGGCATGTATGGTAGGAAAGGCAGGCCTTATTAAATCCATTTTATATCCTTTCACTTCTGCAAAGCCACAATACAAAAAAAAAA
>JAUMHR010000047.1:8811228-8830225 GCA_032361145.1 Enteromius fasciolatus | reverse complement strand
ATAAATAAATAAGCTAATCTTCAGGCTTATATGAATATGATTTGCTTGCTTTATAATAAAATAAATAAATAAATGCTTAATAACCTGTCTGAAGGATAAAAGGAATAAAATGAATTACGTTTGTAAACGAAACTAAAAATAATAAATTCATATGTTTAGCTGCCCTTAAGGTTGAGATGAATTCAATTTATTTTTTTTGCAAAACTAATAGAAAACAGCCACCCAAACAACCAGATCAACATTTTAGCGCTGCTCTTAAGTTTAAACTGAATTTACAAATAAATGCATTAACATATTTTAGCTGGCCTTAAGTAAAATAACTTATTAGCTTTTGAAATCAAAGCAACTATAGTTAAGGTTTAGGCCTGCTGTTAACTGAATAGAGGACCAAAAATGTGTTGCCATCAAGCTCCGCTATCAAATATACAAAGGACTCATGCCAGGCCTAACATCAACAATTACAGCAGTATTGTTTTCTTACCCAGAATCAGTAAGCCACGCTATAGAGGTTAACTTCATCAGACAGCTTAAGTGATCTGTTTACCTGTGCGGGCACTTTGGGAACTTATTTTGATTGAGTGCCAGTAAACAAAGAAGTTGAATAGGAGCTATGTTGTGGTTATACTGCCCTTCCCTCATTGGGTTTGGTATTAATGGTCCTTTTGAATAGGGGTTGAAGAGAAGGGGAAGGAAAGCAGCTCTTTGTTTGAAAAGATAAAGCCCTCGCTACTGCTTCGGCAGAAAATGTAAATACTTTGGCAGGCGTGAAACGCATACATAAATTCATAAACCAATGGAAAAATTCACGCAAACATTTAAAGACAGATAGCGAGGAAGAGACAAATCCAAAACTAGGCTTTTTTTAAAGGCTATAAAGTTTTTTTTTTTACATTTTACCTCAGAGTAAATCATTCATTCATTATTTACATATTTAAAATAACTTAAGATTAAATTAAACTAAACAGTTATTTTTATTCAGTCCGTTTATTCATTTTGTAATAAACATTTCTACGGCTAAACAGTTGTTGTTTTTTTTTAAATACTGAAGAATAAAGTGCAAATGTAATTACCTTGTGAGGTTTCACAGTCTTCAAGCACAGTTTCCCACATTTTATCATCCACAACAGACAGGAAGCAATTCCAAGGTTTGCCACAGATGTTGCAGAACAGTTAAACCCTGTCAACAGAAGAAAAAAATGTTTTAAAAAAACAAATAAGAGTGTACACGGTGCAAAGGTTTCTTGAGAAAATTTCCCAATTAAACAATTTTGCATTACATACTGTATTACAAAACAAAAAATCCTACGGACCCCAAACTTGTAAGTGATTTTGCATATGTGTGTGTGTTTGTGGTCTTTTTTTTAAGAAATTAATAGTTTTATTCACCAATGGTGCATTAAATCAGTCAAAATTGCATTATATATAAATATGCATTAAACAAGTCACGAAAAGCGTGTTTTATAAAAATATAAAACAGTCTAACTTTTTAGTATGGTTATGACAAATTGGTAATCATAAGAAATGAAGTCGAAAAAGTCTTGCCCTACATTTTAAAATATATTACAATAGAAAAGAGTTACTTTATGCTGTGATAATATTTCACCACATTACTTTTTTACTGCACTTTTTTTTTTAATCAAATACCCCCCTAGAAAAAATGTATTATATTTAAAATACATTTAAAGTATAGCTCAAATCTAATAAACATATATACTCCCATATCACATCAAAAGTATAATTTATAATAATTACTTGTGCTCAGTGCACATTTATTGTTAATATTACACCTAAAATGTGTTTGAATGCCACTACCGATGAGGACTGGATTTTGAATAATATTCTTTCTAATAAACATCTTTAAACGCAAGATGTAACCTCAAGCACACTTGCAGCAGTTCCACTTTTGCACAATCAAAAGTCTCTTTTTTCAACATCATTATTGACCTCATACTTCGGGAATGGTAATGTAAAGCTGTGACAGCTGTTTTCTTCAGTAGATAACTTATTCTTTGTTAATTCATGGAAGCAACAAACATAACAGCCGTTTTGACACAAATGACAGCAGAAATCATTTGCCAGGGGATTCAAAATACAGCAGATTACCTATTATCAACTGTTTACACAGTTTGGGGCCATAAAGTTCCACCCACCAGTGCACATAGCGTATTGATTTATGTCCCAGCACAAACTTTGAAGACTTGCAACTTGTGATCTTAGTAGCTGATTTGTATATTGCTTAAATTGCTCATTAAGCAAACCTTACCTGCCAAAGCCCATTTTTACTCACATTTGATAATTGGCAAGTGTTTATGTTTGCTATTCATACACCATATTAACAAGAGACAAACATATTCATTATACAATCAAATGTAAGATGGTTATCTTGACAACTTCAATTAAACATAACAGCATATGCTGATGTAAATGACCACACAAATCATTTGCAATTTTGCCAGGATGACTAATTAACTATTGTCGAAGACATTTCACAGTTTGGGGCCATAAATTTCCACCCAACCGCGAACAATTTCTAGCATATTGATTATTCAGAATTCAGTGGTAATCTCAGTCGACTGAAGTGCTGAGGTCTCATAAAATCTATCCGGTTCTTTTATCAGTAAGCCTCTTTACTTTCATTCTCTGCACACCTGAAAGGGGAACTACGGGAGCCAGTCAGTTGATATTTAAAACTTGTGTCATGAGAAGGTGAAATGAATTAACTGCTGTTTTACGAGCTTAGAACAATACATGGCAAAAAACAATAAAATGCATTAAAATGAATGATACTGAATGTTTGCCTTCAGCTTGACGGACAAAGTTAGTTTCTTTCCTTGCATGATGAGTTGACATCTAATATGAATGTGCATAGAATGCCGTAGAATTATCTTTAGGACGTCATGTGGAGGAGTTTTTGTTTTTTTTGCTAAGAATGTGGCTAAAATAAATGAAACAGCTTTGAATTGGTGCCATCTTTTGCAGATATGCATAAAAAGTTTTCTGTCATACTTGTTTTCTCGAAGCGTCCCACCTCAGATGCAATTTCCCAGCATTCTGCAGCTTTTTTTCTTGCTGTGATTATCAGATCGTTATTGTTTGATGCTTCTCAGCACAATTTTACAGGACCAATAAACTAAAGTGCCGTTGACAGCTTCTGACCAGAAATGCAAATGTTTTCACAAAGGAGAAGGAATCCTGGATAAACTAGTGGTTAGTCCCTCTCTCTCTCTCTCTCCCGCTGACTGTCTTTTTTCATGGATGGAGATATGGAGATTATAGAATAGAGGGACTATGAGTCCTACCTGGTCTTCATTTCCAAAAAGAGAAGTAGAGTATCATTGACTGCTCCATGTAATGTTGACGTGGCACATTTAAATGGACCCATGTATAAAACAGGCCCCATTGCTTAGTTGGCCAGTGAAACAGAAGTCGTACTACAATATATCTGTCCACATATAATCACCGAGACATAGAGGACATTTGCAGTTGAACACAGTCGAGCTCTACATAGATGCAGAATTAAGTTTTCCAAAGCCAGAATGGTGAGTCTTTTTATGCAATGTTTTATGTACTATTTATTTTCTTGATTACTTGAAAGTTTTAGAAATTGATTGATATAATATAATATAATATAATATAATATAAGCAGTTTATTTAATTATTTATTTATTAAATAATTATTTATTTATTTACCACAGGGACATATTTAAAAAACATTTCACATTTATAAGATTTCTATGAGAAACTAGACAGATCTCTAATACAGACATTATTTCAAAAATATATGCCAAATTTTAAATTACGTCTACTTTCTTTTTCTTGCTTTTTTCCAGGGATCTCTTGAAAATGACATTAATCAAGATTTTCAGGATGCCATTGATGTAATTCAGCGTCACTCTCAGATACGACAGTGTGACAATGGTACAATCATATATAATATTAATATAAATGTAGGGGAAAAAACAAATAAATATATATATATTGCAATAGCATTACGCATACATTATCATTACTATTTATTTACCTCTAATTGTCTCTTTCAGAAAATAAATACTATGAGAATTTGGAAAGTCAGCAGTCCTCTGTGAGACATGCCATCTCATACTATCAGTTCACGCCTCATTTTGAGCCCCCAGGACCAGTGTATGACTGGAATGAGCCCTCAGTAGGTTTACAACTCATTTAAATTGTCACCTGAATTGTTTCAATGGTTATATCGCGATACGTTTCCTCATGTTTTGTCTCTCTATATCCGCAGTCCTGGTCTCACATTGTGCCAGACGTGTCTCTGGGGCCACTGTGTTCTGCTGAGTCTTCTACGTTTTACACCAATTTACCACAGCGCCATGGAAAAGGTACAACATTATTAGTATTCTGTGTGAAAATGTAATATGTGGGGAAAGTATGTGCTATCTCTAACCTCATAAGTAAATGACTCAAACGCAAGTTTTCAGAGAGCATGATTAACATACTCCTAAAACTGACTGTACAGCTTTTTCACGGTTCACAGTTTTGAACAAAGTTGAGTCCCTCATAATACAGAAGTTCTGAATGCATGCTGTATTCCTCTTCCTCATTAGGTCGTAAGAAGTTACGCTTATATGAATATTTGCACGAGGCTCTACATGACGACAACATGGGCGACTCCATCCAGTGGACAGACCGAGGGAGCGGCATCTTCCACTTCATCTCCAAAAATAAAGAAAAACTGGCCGAATGCTGGGGTCAGCGCAAAGGCAACCGCAAGACCATGACCTACCAGAAAATGGCACGCGCTCTGCGCAACTACAGCCGCACGGGTGAGATTGTGAAGGTGCGTCGCAAGCTCACCTATCAGTTTAACCCAGCTATACTGCAGCGACTGAGCTCACTGTCAGGCTTCAGCTCGGGCCCTTCGTCCAGAGACATGGCCCTTCATCAGCAGGCCCCTGCGGAGCACGTCTACTACAGCTCTCCTCTTCCGGACTGTCACTACTGGTATGGCCAATACTCCTACCAGGGCGAGTACGATCTCGCTACTGTACTGACAATGCATGAGGACCCCAAAATTGGCATTTCAGCTCAGTGATTCTCAAAAGAACCAACTCCTGTCATGCCATGAATTCTGAAAGTCTTTTACAAGAGAGATTCTTTCAAATAAACCTTGAGAGAGTAAAAATTCACAAAGGTGCAT
Source organism: Enteromius fasciolatus (assembly GCA_032361145.1). Taxonomy (NCBI): domain Eukaryota; kingdom Metazoa; phylum Chordata; class Actinopteri; order Cypriniformes; family Cyprinidae; genus Enteromius; species Enteromius fasciolatus. The sequence goes on along the minus strand of JAUMHR010000047.1, from coordinate 8,825,055 downwards.
TAGAAAGGAGCGTATGCATGTAAACAGGATGTCATGCTGGTTAAAAGTTTGTACTCCGCATGTTTAGTAAGGAAATTATTACTTTTATCAGCGAGGATACATTAAATTGATCAAAAGTGATAGCAAAGACTTTCATAATTTTACAAAAGATTTCTGTATCAAATAAATAATTTCTGAGAGTATTATACTTTTAGAAATTATTTATTTTAAAAAAGTATCATTTTTGATATATATTAAATATCCGGCATTGAAATTGCAGGAATAAATTACATTTAAAATTTATAAAATCAAACGTTATTTTACATTTTAAATTCAAATAATATTTTACAATAGCCTATTACTTTTTTGTTGTTGTTATTTTTGATAAATAAATGCAACCTTGATGAGCATAAGAGACTTCAGAAAATGGACGCCAAATTTTTGAACGGCAGTCTATAGGTACAGTGGCACCCAAAAAACTTTAGAAATGAAAATAAACTAATTATTGCACTATAAAATATCAAACCAACTAACATTTCTCTTAAAATGACAGCAGAACAAGCACTTTTTATTAAAGCAAAAAAACGTTTAACGTTTCATTGAAATATAAGAAAAAAAGGTTCATAAAATATTTTGATATGTTGTGTGCAGCTAAACAACATTATTATTATATAAGTGTCTTGCACATTTTGGGATCACTCTGCTGTTTATTTCTATAACAATCTATCTTCCTATTTATCTACTTTTCCCAGCTTGTTTATATAAGATCACTTCCATCCCTCAAATAAAGTTTCCTGTCTTGACAAACCAAATGTATTTGTTTGTTAAACTCTCCGCTGTGAAACACATACGCTTGAAGCCATTGTATAAACTTTTGCGCTGATTTCTTTGCAAATGCATTGGGCCAAGCTTATCTAATTTCACAGAGTGAAGATTGTTTGTGACTGCTTTCTGTGTCATATTACTAACCGATCTCAAATCACCTTCCTCTTTGTAAGATAGCAATCAAACACTAATGTAGTGCTGCTGTATAATTTTCATACTGGACAATAAACACTGGTCTCATAACAATGGTGCTCTTTTATGACTGCAGTTTTCTACATTGCATCTCATCATCTTTTTCTTTTGCAGCATTCCAAAGTTCGTGATCACTTGAATGCGTTTTTTATGTGGAGCCTGCGTGTCATTGTTAGGTGGCTGTGGTTGTTATCTGTAAGAGTGAAGAGGATGTGGTTACTGGTTCCATAAAGGTGGACGCTAGAGATGTGTGTTAGACCGAGATCAGGGTGTGTATGTTCGGGCCGACAGAAACTGTGGTTTTGGGTCCAAAAATGGCTGGTTATTTATGTACGGCCGTAGATCATTTGAGAAAGGCCTGTTCACTCCCACAGCCCCTCGCTAATGATAAAAGAGGTCTGCACCTTTTCAACAAGACAGATTTCTGTGGAAAACACACTAATAGTAACACATTGTTATTTTCTTAATTATTGGTTCATCATTAATACAACGGCACACCCAAGGAACACATAAACACTAATATGGTAAGAACTGATTCATTTTACAGTTTTGTTTTGTAGTTTTTAAGACCAAACTGGTCCCAAAACGTGTTTGGACAATTCAAATGGTATCAGGGTTGTTATATTGGAGCAAACCAAACACTTTTTAGTGGCCACTGTTGTGTACAAGTTAAAAAATTGCCGTTTCTTCTTGATATTCTTTAGGAATATCAGACTGATTTGGAGGTGATTTTGGAATTTCTTGAGGAGCATTACAGACAGGAATCTCGAAGAAAAGCCCTATGGAACAGTAAGAAGGAAGCTTAAAAGAGTTAAAATAAATTCCGTCATCATTTACTCTAAATATATATCAATTATTTTTCTACTTTTTCATATTACATGCATTTTGCATAATGTTAGCAATTTCTGAGAAAATCCTACAACACAACTTTTTTTATTCAGTAGGCTATTACATTTAGAGTAGCAACATTATTTACTAATATAGTTATTATATTTTAAAATGATTAAATTGCAACTTCCTCATTAAAAATGAGTAAATACAAATGTATTAAATACACTTTTAAGAAACCATATTTGAGACAATAAAAGACAATAGAAATTAACAAATAAAGATGCACTGTGAATTAAATCGATTGCATTTAAAATGTAATGTAAATGCAACATGCAATTAAGTGTCTGAAAACACTTACTTTCAGCTCACGCAGGTATATTTTTTTTAAGTATATTATTAATGATCAGTACTCCTTTTTAAAAAGTATACAAATGCTCTTCATGTCTTTTTCACATGGTAATAGCATCCAAAAAAGCAATTGACTTGATTAAAAAAAAAACACAAAAAATCTGTAAATCATCACTAACTGGTTTTGTAATGCACTAGCAGCAAGGGATCTTTCTGTCATGTCAACCAGTGAAGGTGTGGACATATCTAGAGAGAAGCTACCTGCTGGAGAACATCTTAACAACGTGTTAGAAAAAGAAAAGTCCCAGCTGCATCTCCCTGCACCTCCATCTCAGCAGGTAGACCATTCACTTTAACACTTTATGTCATTCGCTTAGTCTTTTCTATTTTAAAAGCAAATGCTTTTGTCAAATTAATAGGTCATGGGATCTTCTGCCAAAGCAAACGGATCCGAATACACAGACGGTGGAATGAATTGCAACAGTAATGCTGTTGATCAGTCAGAGGTCCTTCACAATGCACCCGACGAGTTAAACGCCCTAAACGGACCAGAGAGACCTTTAACTCTGAATACGACACCTGAAAAGTCTGCCGAATCATTGCCCAGCATTACACCTGCAGAGAAAGGTCAGTTCTGCTTTTGTGGTTTATTCTGATGCTATCTCGAAGGTGAGGAATAACCTAGAGGAACTGCAGCTCGGGAGCGGCCCGTCCTACCCATAACTGCCAAATAGAATCTCAGTTCTCCCTCATTTTCTCTGGTCTTGTGCGCCATTGATGCTTAAGAGATGCTTATCTTAATTACGCCTATCATAATACAAGCCTGTTTTTATGGGAAATCGTTTCCATAGGCCTTTGCCTACCCCCTTCACACACAAACGCACACACTTGAGCGCCGTTTGACAGCAGTCATCTCTATGATTGCAGGGAAAAAGCTACGTCTTTTCCACTTCCTGTTCGAGATGCTGGAGGACCCAGGCATGGCTCAGTGTGTGTCCTGGGTGCCCGCTTCGGCAGGCGTCTTCCGCTTTTCTGCCAGACACAAGGAGCGCGTGGCTGAGCTCTGGGGCCAGAGGAAGGGCAACAGGATGCCCATGACCTACCAGAAAATGTCCCGTGCCTTGAGAAATTACACCCGCTCGGGGGAGATCACTAAAGTGAAAAAGAAACTGACTTATCAGTTTAGTTTAGCAACTCTCTATACTTTACAGAGCCAGCATGGTGTAAAGAAAGCAGTATGCTGATCGAAATAAGAGCTGAATGATTGTCTCAAGTGTGTAAGGGTCATTATTTGTTACTCTCATGATATCTTGATTGCATTGGTAACAGGAGGAGGGTTTTAAAATGAGTTTCTATTTTTTCCTTGCTCGATGGAGGAGATGAACTGTGGTGTTTTGTATAGTAGAATCTTACCAAAATAATTCACTTTTTGCTGTTCTTTACATCTTTTAAAAAAGTGCATCTTAAAAAGAAAAAAAGCATGTATTTTATTAAAAAAAAAAACATTTATAAAGTAAACCTATTTCTCTATACACTTTTTTGTTGTTTCTTTATAGTTTTCTTTATCAGCAGGCATTTAAAAGTGCTAGAACAAATAAAACAGACTAAATATCTTTTCCTGCACTGTTCATTTGTTCCCAGTAGGTGGCAAAGCTGCTACACTGCTTTTATTTTTATTTTATCACTTGCTTATTGTTGTTTATTAGTTACATTTTTTTTTTAACAACTTAACGGCAAAAGCAGATGTTAAACATTCAAAATTCCATTGTGATTTCTAACATCTCTATTTTTATTTGTATTTACACAGTTAAAATTCAAATAAATGTTTTTGTATTATTTATATACTATTGTAGTATTTATCATTACTTGAATTAGCTTCTATGGTTACATATTCAGTTTTTAGTGTAATTTTACAAGATTTTATAAAATTTTATAAGATTTTAATATTTTTATTAGTCTATTTCGCTTGAATAATTTATATTAGTTATTATATTAGTTAGTTGATAATGCAACCTTTGTCATTTTCATGTAAGTTCTTTTTTTCAGTTAAGGTTTTTCATATAATATTTACACTTTGCAGCTCTATTTCAGCTAAAGAAAATAATTTGAATAGTTAGTTTTAGTTTTACTCACAAAATACATTTAGGTGATGGTTAATAATGCATAAATGTCTTTCAATGGCGTATCAAAATCTCAAATCAAGTGACATGCACAAACAAATGATGCTTTGCTCTTCTCAGAAATTGCTTTACTTTTCTGATCCATTTTTGCAATTAGCATATTTCTGTGAACGTATGAAGCCAAACATTTTAAGCACGATTATATTACCGCTTAAAGCCAAACCAAATTCTTTTTTTATGCTAAATGTGCATGTGATGTCTTCACAATGCATGCCACTTGCTTCAAGGTTTTGTTACATGCTGCAATAAATTGCATTCATTTTTAAGCCTGGCTTAAGTGTTTGAATGCTTTTTGGAGCCACGGTAAGCAGCTGTTGAAGTCGATCTCTTTACTGGCATCATTACTACAACACCCTACTAAAAGACAGATTGTTGGTTTTGTCTGACTGACTGGACACAGGGTGCTCCTCACACATGGTATTGTGTGATTCAGAGATGTTTTTTCTCTTCCTTTATAGTCCCTGTACATAGTTTTATTCAAAGGGAGGAGTGGGATCTATTTCTGCAGCGGGTATTCATGCATGCTAGATCACTACATCTAAAGCACTGCCTGATCCGCGAGGAGAAGCTTAATTCTACTGAATGCACTGAATCTTAATGAGATGTTGAAATTCTGAGGGGATATCTGTTCTTCTTTGTTTAGGTTCCTGTGTGTGTGCATTAGTGAAGGCAGGTGCCACTCTGAGACTCTTGCCTGAGCTTTTTATGGTGACCATGACAGCTAAATCCCTATGGGCGTCATGGACCTTTAACCACTAGTCTGGTCCAAATGGTTTTGTGTGTACTTAGTGGCAGGTCCACATGATAGTTTCCCAGCACCCTTCCTGTCGAGCCATACACACAAGATTATAAATGGACCTCCTCGTTTGGAGGGTCTGATTTCAAAAAAGGGCAAACAAGTTTTATTCTGTTATGACTTAATCACACTTAAAGAAATAGTTTACCCAAAAATTAAAATTCTGTCATCATTTACTCACCCTCAAGTAATTCCAAATCTGCGTGAATTTCTTTGTTCTGCCAAAGACAAAGAAAGATATTAAAAAAAAAAAAAAGTTTTGGGTCACAATTGACTTCCATAGTATAAAAAAAAAATTCTATGGAAGTCAATGGTGACCCAAAACAGCCTGGTTAAGTAGTTGCAAACCTCTGTTAGTTTCTGCCAAACAGTTGATGTTACCCACTGTCTTCATGCAACTGTTCGGTTGCTGTGCATCACACACTCTGCCAAATATAAAAGCAATTTCAAATCAATATAGCTAATGGGACATTATTGAGAAAACTCACATTCTGAACAAAGATTTCTTTTTAACGGCAAGTGCAGCTCAGTATTGAATAACTGCTGTCTGTCTTTCAGGACAAGAACAGCATGAAATTACTAGAGAAGAGTCCTGACTTAATACGTAATATATGATACAGAACCGTCTAATATTACTTTGTCATTCATATGGCATCAGAGAAGCTGAAATGTTCAGTCTTTGGCATAATCATGTCTGCAGCTCAACTAAAACACCCACAGGCATTGGGTCAACTGTCATGCGTTGTAACATTTTACCACTTATTATTATTTTATAAATTTTATAAAACTTTTTTGAAACTTAAATTATGCCAAGCTGCCTTTTTAATAACTGTTTTAACCCCCCCATCCCCCGATATTTATAATATTGAGGAAAAAAGAGAATCTATTTAAGACTTGTATGTATTTTTGATTAAAAAATGTTATGTATTTTATGAAATTATTAGATCTGGACATGATTCACATCATGCCATTGACCTCAATTTCACACAAATAAAACCTTTCCTTCATATTTGAGATATCATAAATTACATGTAATTGCTCACTAATACTATTAAAGCTTCGGGGCCTTACTGTGTAAACCACTCTTACGTCTGCAAGCAGGGCCTGATTTATAATGAGAATTAAAGTGTTAACAGGATAATTAGAGTCTTGACAACGGCAACAATCCCATGTTTCCACCGTCTTTCCAAGCTAGTTATGTCAAATGTCAGAGTTCAGGTTGGCATTCTAATTATAGAGTATAAAAGCATCGCTCAGGCATCTTAACAGAATTTATAGTCCTGGTTGTTCAGACCACAGCCCTTGGCCCTCATCCACATTAGCTCAAAATGATCTCTGGCACTTGGCTGAAAGGTGAAGTAAATGTTTCCTATTTTTCTCACTAAGCCCTAAATATCACACAGAGGCTTTCTAGTGAAAGGGTGGAGCTTAGACACTGGGAACCCCTAGATGACAACACCACCTACTAATATCTCTTTCATTCAGCCTATAGTGAATGCCCTTGACATGGGCCTTGCCAAGCTTTATAGTAACTCACATTGTCACATCAACCACTGACTGGCAGGGTCATATCTACATTACGAACACCTTATTGGCAGGAATAAAGATCAAGTATTAAAGAGCAGTTACACACATATAGATAAATATGTAGTATATTATTTAAAATGCTATTATATTAATATTTCAAATATTTTAAAATGTATATTTTCCTTTTTTATTATTTATTACTTTTCATAATTAACAAGTAAATTTGCAGCAATAACCAGCGATACATTGTATGGGTCAAAATTATTAATTTTTTTAATGCCAAAAATCATTAGGATATTAAGCAAAGATCACGTTATATATTTTGTACATTTCCGACTGTACATATATTAACACTTAATTAATTCTAAATATTAAAACTAAAACGTTTTCATTTGAACAACATTGGGATTTAGATTTTTTTGCACCCTCAGATTCCAGATTTTAAAATCGTTGTATCCAAATATTGTCCTATCCCAACAAACCATACATCAATGGAAATCTTACTTTCAGATTATGTTTTCTGTACATTTTTATATTTTATTACTATTTATTTATATATTTTGCTTTTATACCATATTTTTAAATTATGAAAGATAAGCGCATTGTTGCACATTTTTATATATGCATTACATTTTGATTGAAGGGTACCCTGCAGTAATCTTTGTGATGTATTCAAAGCGATGCCACCTTCAGAAATACCTTCTTTTTTCCGCAATGCAACGTTATCCAAAGCCCCTCTCTTGCTGTCTGACTCCAGCTGGTGAGGAGACAGGGCCAACGAGCCACATCTAATCCCAGGACTTTAGGAGCGAAGGGGAGGGAGGTGTTAGAGATGTTTTTTGGGCTCTATTATCAAACACAGAGAGGAGTGGCTAGGATGAGCGCTATATAAACCCCATTTATTCATCACCCCCAGATCTGTTACTTTCTTCTTCACGTTCCTGCGTTGCCCTCATCCTCATTGACTTCCAAACTCTCTGGTGCAACTTTCCTTACCTCTGTTTCTGCACCATAACACCCCTTGGCTAAAGGACACCCCTCGCCACACACATACTGGGCAGCCCAGACTCACCTCTGAACCCCTTCAACTGGTGCCTGGTCCACCGGAGAACGGCTCAACATGCCTGAGCCCACAAAGAAAGGTGAGAACCAATCCTGTCCATCATTACGCACAGAATACATACTCCGGGGAATCTGTTGAGCAAGGAATGAAAGGTAGAGAAATGTTTAAGGAGACATATCATCATTACTAACAATCATGCTGATAACAAATTAGCAGCTCTGTTTTGCTGGTTTGTGTCACCTTTGGTGACTCTAATCATGTTTTTTAACCGAATAGGCATGAAAGACTAACCTTGCAGGGTTTTCTCAACTTCATATGGCAAGCATTAACAGTATAGAATGCTACGTTATAGAAAGATGGCAAAAAATGTGTAAAATTGCTTATTTTGAGTTGCATGTTATGAAATTGTCAGTTTATACATCATATAGCATAACATATGTTATGTCAAGGTGCTTGGTAGAAGTAAGCAGGCGAAGAGGTTTGCATCACCCCTGCAGTCACGAGAAGGACAAAATGACCCAAGTAGACATAAAAAGCTCAGGGATGATCAGGAGCCACTTTGGAATTCACATTGTGCTGGATGATGAGGTGATCCAGGCAACTTTATAAAAAGCAACTATTGTCATGCCCGTTGCTATGATGGATGGTGCATAGTCAAGGTGATTAGGAGCGCAGAGTCAGCTGAGCTATACGGGATTCTGGGTATGGAATGGTGCTGACTTACTCGGCGCTGGGTTTCAAGTCAGGGAGCCTAGCTTTACTGTGGTGCCAGAGGCATTTCTGATGGATGATGCAATGCTGATGGCCTGGTGGGGATGCTACGCCTTCAGATGGACAAATATTTCAGGGGTGATGATATAGAGATCAGCTTCCACTGCCTTATGGATGGATGTAGAAGTATGAGGATGCGGAATTATGTGTGCTCTTTGATTTTCATTGCATCTTTATTATTATTATTAAATGGAAAAAACTGGCTTTGATTTATTGGATAGAAAGCAGATCTCTCACATGCATGAGCACAACAGCTCTGAGATTTCATCATTCGTGACATTTAGATTTTATTTTTGGTCAGGCTATGGCTTTCCTCCGAGGATGACTCATATTTTAATATCGGCCTTTAAACATATCCACACTGGATGGGATCCGTCTACTTCTGGACAATGGGGATTATGATGCAGAATGTGGGGGATTTGGAAGACTGATGTTATGGAAGCTATTTTGATGATACTCATAAACATGGTCATAAACAGGCAGGTGGTGCGATCCATTTCGGTACAGGGTTTGCAGATGCAGCCAACACCCGTCGCAAATGCAATCGGGGGGATTATGATGATTTTTGTAGGTTGAAAAATGAATGAAAATATGCATATGGCGACTGAAACCATCAGTCGATCAAGAAAACAGAAATAAAATATTTATAGATTTTTTTGTCTTGTTTTCCAGTGAAAACACCTAATCATTCTGAAAGGATTAGTTCATCTCAAATTAATAATTCTGTTATCATTTTCACACTCTCATGTCCTTGCAAACTTGTTTTTAAAGAATATTGGAATTAAATTAGTTTTGGTGCTCACTGACTTTGTATGGACAATAATAATAATTATTAAAAAACTGAAAATATCATCTTTATTTTACAGAATCTTCATTTTTTGGTGAAACACATTTTTTAAACTACACATATTTAACTGAAAACTAAACTGGATAAGACACTAAGATTTTATTTGACATATTTTAGGCATAAATTGTATGAAATTTAGCAAGATTTATGTTTAAACCAAGAAAATATTAACAATTTGCCAATGTGTTTAGAGAAAAATAATTCATTAAAAATGTATTCTCGGAAACCAAACAATAATTTCTTAAAATTTTCCTTCTCAATTAAATTTACCTTGTTTTAATGTTTTTAACAAGATGACAAACTTTGCAAAAAAAATATGTACTTGCACTTAAGAAAATGATTTTGCAGTGCAATCGTAAAAAATAACTGGTTACTCTGAAAGATGAAAACGTAGTTTGATGATAAGCGAACTGTAATATTTAATTGCTATGGATTCCATATACAGTAGATGCCTTCCATAAATAACCTCGAGAGAGAGTATTAGACTTTGTGACCATGTCTGTTTGAAAAAAAAAAGATTGTTCTCATAAATTTGGGGGAACAGCTGATGGGGGGGCGGTTGGGGTTGCCGTGGAGCGTTGACTCCAGGCTTTAAAAGGCTGGATGAGGGATGAACAGGGCCGGACCCCAGGGAACTGGATTCCAGACCCCTGGAATAGTTCAGAATGAGCAGACTTTTAATCCCTATTGCACTCTCTCTCTCTCTTCTCTCTGTTACTTCTATATTTCATCCAGTGACTTAATGTCTCTATCATGCTGAGAATCCTGAGCCCTTGTTTGTCTGAACTTTGATCTCTGCGATAAATAATATCAAAGGATGGAGGTTACGACCTACATCCATATAGGCACAAATAGCATCCCTTAGGAAAACAACAATGGAAGGAAACTAACTTTTGATGTATCAAGTCAGTGAAGGTTTATCTCTGGATAATTAGCTGGCCTTTGAGTACTGACTTACAGATAAGGTCAAAGGTGAAAGAATCCTCAAGTCAAATCCACCCAAGGGGTGGCCAAAATTGACTTCCAGTGTCCAACATTAACTTTTCACCAGCTGGCTATAAATTTAGCTCCATTCATAAACCATTATAAACGAATACATTAATAACAGTCACGAATTACACTGCTTTATAGTAAAATAGAATTAGAGATAGACTTTCTTAAGCATATAAAATTAACCCTCTATAGGTTTGTGTATATATATAGATATTGTTTCATAGTTATTAAACTGGTTTTAATGTAATGAATATTTCGCCACTGTGTTGCCATGCATGAATGTTATAGAAAATAACATTTTACGTATCCTACAAAACATTTATCCTATGTTTTAATTGTAGATGTCATTCGTTTTAATTATGCACGCCAATTACTTTAACTATCATGTATTATGTTGCTCTACCTTATACAGTTACAAGCCAATTGGCAACTTTTACTTGTGTGAGTGTTAATTTTGGAGCCTGAGTATGTCACTCTCACTTTTTCTCAGTCAAAGAAGTCAGAGTGCCGTTCCTTCATGTCAGATCATTCATAAATCAACACTAAGAGAAATAACACATCCCAGCTGTCATCTGCTCTCTGATGCGTGTTGTTCTCAGCGCCAGCAAAGCTAGCACGACTTCCACGTACTTTGTTTTACAATTCTAAAACACTGGTTCTCAAACTAAAAGCTTTAATCCATGCTCTCATACACTTTTTTTTTGTAAGGCTTTATGAACCTATTATGAATCTTTTTTAGTAGACTATGTGTTGGCCGGGACAATACAAAAGTTAGCTGCAGTGCAGACAAAAAGCATGTAACTGAAAATGTTTAATAAATGAGGATTAAATTCGATCTATATTAAGCTTGAAGGGCCGGTTATTAACGACCGTTGGTTTGTAGGGGGACAACATGAGCCTGTCTGTCCTCACGGCAGCAGTAGGGACAGCTGAACATACCTGCATACTGTTGTGCTCCGCTGCGAGGGTAAAACAATACCTTTCAAAATGGTCGTTATTGCTGGATGAGCCAGGGGGGATCTCGAAACGGGCAGAATGCCACACCAGCCAGCTCAACCGTGACATAAATGGCTCTTTAATGGGTGGAAGGACCAACGTCATTGCCAAATCTGGGCTGAGGGATCCAAAAGACGTTATCTGAGGGGTGGCATCATGCACAAGACAAAAAAAAAGAGAGATAAAAAAAAGATTTCTAAAAAGACTAATCGACACGTAAACCCATCTTGATTTGATATCATTAATTATTTTCTTACATCATCCACAAAATAGAAAAAAGAGGTAAAAGGATAAGGGTCTCAAATTCAGGCAAAAAAGATTAATGATTTATAAATATTAATAATTATTATTAGTTATGTTAAAATGACAAAATAATATTAGGTGTTCTAAAAGACTAATTCCATCAACATTTTACATTTATTTTCATTATTATTATTATATAGTTTTTCTTATGACATGCACAAAATAAATAGAAAAATAAAATAATTAGGTAAAATAATTATTATTTAAAAAAGATTTATTATTATTACTACTAGTAGTAATTATCGTATTTATGTAATGATTATTGGAGGGAATAGTAATAATAATAATAATATTATTACAAACGTTATCATTATGTTATTTTAGTGATCAAATTCCTGCTATCAGATGACTGACTCTTTTGATTTACTTTTTTTTTCATTGCTTAAGGTCCCATATAATTGAGTCCTATGCAATTTAATTAGATTTATTATCATTCTAAAATATCATGCATTTTGGCAAGACATTTTAGAAGTTTTACACAATAGATGAAGCTACAGAAGACTAGAGGCTATAGTGAGTGTCAATGAACTGTAGAAAACACCCAGTGAAGGAGAGATAGACTGACAGAGACAGCAAACAAAACAAGGGAGCTGAAAGCTGAGAGATGTCCAAAATATCAAGAGGCTAAACAAGGAGAAGCACACAGGTGTTCACATTGGCCCTCCTCACATGCGCTCCTGACAGCAGGGGGCAGGAATGAAGCGATCGCGCTCGGAACGCTTCACAGAGATCCTTTAGTGCCATGCTCAGCCTAAGCTGGCATCCTCACAGAATTCACAGCATCCCCGTGCCAAGGCAACAGGAGCGGGTTATCGAGACAAAGCTGCTGACATTTCCATCATGTATAATAGAGAGAACAGTCTGTTGCTCAGAGATTGCTCTGTAAGAGACCTAATGGAGCTCTCAGTAATGGTCCAACTTCATCATGGTCTCATACGTATCTCCTAAAAATAGGTATACAGATATAAACGCAGTAAACACCGATTATTTGGTGCCTGCAGTATGTGATGGAAAATGTTCATAGCTGAGCTTGAGTTTTTAATGAAATGTCTGACTTCAAGTGCAGATATTCGAGCACAGTTTGAGACATAGACATAAAACTCTAAAGGGAACGTGAGATTACAGGAGATACATCACTGTTAAAAAATTTGGGGTTGGTAAGACTTTTAAAATGTTTTTAAAAGTCTCTTATGCTTATTTGATCAAAATATTATTATTAAAATGTAAAATGACACATAGACAGCTAAAAAGAAATCTTTTGCAACATTATTAATTGCTTTATTGTCATTTGATCAATTTAATGCATGTTAAATTGTGAAAAAAAAAGAAAGAAAAGAAAACACTTTTGTGATGCAGATATGAAAATCAGGATATCTAAGTACTACATTTGATTTCAATTACTGCTTATTGAGATATATATAACTAATTTTTTCAATCCTATAGTACTTTCTGTTCAGGTTTACCATCACATGAACTTATGTTTTCTGTTTATAGGTACAGTATACATTTTTACATCAGGGCTTTCTATGTAAAATCAAAGAAGAGATCATTTAAAGCTTTGTCCTCTATAAAAAGGGATCAGGTGCCAGTCACGTGTCGTTATATGGTAATCTATAAATACAACAGCTGTTTATTTTAGAACTGTCATACTTAGGAATGTATGCCCTCATTGATCTTGTTAGGCTTTTGTTTAACACCTCTAATCACATCAGGGTCTGTAAGAGCACTTTCATCATGCTCTGCTGGGTTTACTGTAACGCTGTGTCAACATGTGCCTCTTTAAACTGTTTACTATATGTCTAGACATGTGCACCGCAACTAACATAATACTGCTCACTGACACCCAGCTTTAAAAAAAACTGAATGCTTTAAAGACAGGCAAAGACAAAGCTGCACTCATCGTTCTTTATATACAGTGGCCTAAAAACACAGTAATATTTTAGACAAATTTAAAACCTCCTTACCTAAAATAAAGAAAACTTCATGGAGCTGTTTTTCTTTTTTCCTGACAGATGATGGCCAACCTGAAGGTGAGTGGTGAATGTTTTTAGATAAGCTTGTTTGCTCTTCCACTTTCAATAAAAAAATAAAAACTGTATGTACAGTAATGTGCAAAAGTCTTAGGCCACTAGTATTTTCACCACCAACAACAAAAAAAAACAACAGAAAATGGTTT
>JAUMHR010000047.1:8792023-8806709 GCA_032361145.1 Enteromius fasciolatus | reverse complement strand
CGTTTTTGAAGTTCATCAAACACTGTTTAGTATGTTTTCTAAGCCTTTTGTTTTAGGGGGATACAGGAAGTGTCCTCATAAACCATGTTTACGTAGTAGTACCTGTCATTATACACATTTGTGTCCTCGTAAACCGCAAATTCAAGTACACACACATAGAGTCTAGTCAGTTATGCTTGTAGGGACTCTCCATAGGCATAATGGTTTTTATATTCTACAAACTTTCTACGGCTCTACAGTACACCTAAATCAACCCTTACAGGAATCTTTCTGCATTTTACTTTCTCAAAAAACTCAATCTGTATGATGTATAAACTTTTGTACCCATAGGAACCTCAATTTAGGTCCCCACTGTGACACGAGTCCCCAAAAGTCTGTGTGTATTCAGGTTTAAGTCCCCAACAGGTTATATAAACCTGCACACACACACACACACGCAAATATTATAGAAATGCATAGTTTGCATTCAGCCAAGGTAATTTTAGAGGTATTAATCTGACATAATATGATTTTTTTTAATTCTTCATTCTTGTGTAAAACATATTTACAATAAAATATCAACTGAAATTGTTCCTTAGCTACTTTCTCCCCAACACTTCAAGTTGCATACAGTTTGGGTCAAGTACATGTGGAGCCAAAACCTTAATAATCACTGATATCAACACAAGCATTAATAACCAGTATTTTCCATCATATTTAGTTTTGTTGAACCCATGAGGGATGTACAATTTGTCTAACCATCTAATATCCTTGATCTGATACAGATCTTTCATGCTTCATCAGCACCACATGTTTTGACCCTGGTGTTTCTACCAGATCTCTCGCTACCATCCACCAACTCAAAGTCTCTTTTACTTAAACCTGCAGAAAAGTGCTTCAAAGGAAACTCTCATTTATAATGCAAATGTTACATTACTTTTTAGTGGACTGTACTGACAATCTGGCATGCATGTGTGTGATGTAGCCTACAGTAAATCCCGCAGCAAGTCTAAAAGAGTAAGAAAAATCCTCTAAGATGTTGTAATCTATTTGTATTTGTGTCCACTAACATTTGAATCTATACTGATCAGCACCTTCACTGAAGAAGTCTGCTAATACAAAAGCTACCACTATAAAAGGTATTGTATGACAACGGAGGACAGAGAAGTATATGAGTCAGTGTGCGTTTTGTGTGGAGATGTGTGCGTATATGTGCTTTCTTGAAGGCTTTAATAATGTGGCATACAGACATTCAGGCCGCATCTGTTCTCGTAGCAAAACAATGAATCCTCTGCAGCAATTAAAGCATAGCTTTTCTCTGTGTATTGCAAAATGCTCATGGGTTTCACCGGCAAGCCAAAATATAACCTCACACTTCCTTCCATCCACATGCGTGTTGCTTCACAAGATAAGCTTGTGGTTGTGTACACATCGCTTCTGTCTTGCAAAACACACTCTTATCCTTACACGCGTCTACACAGCCACAAAAGTCACATACCATTCCTGTCATGCTTGTCCGAAACAGCGTCAAACATTCCCAGCTTTCCATCTTTTAAATGTAAGCGGGTTCATGTTGAATTAAAAGTTCATGTATGCATGCTGTGTTTGGTCTGCGGCTGGAAATGGAGTTTAGTGATAGGTTGGTGTATGTGTCAATCACACCTTTATTTCAGATAAAGATGATGATGTCACCGCCAGCACTCCATCACCTCCACCTCCAGCAGGTTGGTAACCATGACGACCCATCCTCATCAAATCACTGTGTACACTCTTTACTAATGTTTCTATGAAAACGCCAGGTATGCTTTTGAAATTCAAAAGGCGAATACTTCGGGAGGATAAAACCAGCTAAAGATTGGACTAAAAAATAATATTTACGCAAAGGAACGTATGTGCAAAAACACATAAGCGCTTCATGTTTGTGATTTTTGCCTGATTCCTACAAGCATTTAGACCCTTTATATAATATATGATCATATCTATATAAAGGAAGGGATGCAGAAGACATCTAATGTGTATACAGTATTTATACACATAATGCTTGTACAGAAATGCATAATTCATGTTTTTGCATATAATACAATATTGTATATGTATTGTAAATTTAAAGTAAAAAACATGCAAAATTAAGTAAAAAAGGAAGAAAATTTATTAATGCTTTAAAAAAAAAAAAAGCTCTGCAGCATTTTATTGAAATTGAACTTTTCATTATTAAATTGTTTTAGGTCAGCCCTTCATTTGACTAAAACAGATACTCATAATACAAAATATTTTGTTTTCTTCACAGAAGACGGCAACACTCCCAAGAAACTTTCTATTGACCTTCCTAGTAAGAGTCTTTCACTAATTAATGCCCCCTATTACTTCTAGCCAGAGATAGGTTTATTTTAGATTATACGTGAATATGAATTTGAATCTACTTAAAATTGTATTTAAAGTAGAGCCTTTCCCTTTGAATTTACATTTACTTCCAGTGTAACACTCTCCAACACGTACATTCCTGATAAGTCCATGTTTTATTTCACCCTAAAAATACTTTTTTAAAACATTATAATAGTTGTTAGAATAGTATAACATCTATTTTCAATCATTTTAAAGAAAGACAACCTTTATGTTTTGATTAATTTGATTAATTAGGCTAACGCTTGTACATTTACCAATGTTCGAAGCACAATGTTTCCTGAAAAGACAACTGAACGTATATGGAACGCCGTGTCATATTTCCATAAATAGAGTGCCATTAACAATCTGTTCTTGCTTTCTGTTCATGTTTTATATGTGGAATTGTGTGCTATTGTGTGTTACACAGCGTGTTTGTTGGCCGCAACGGACTTTACAGTAATATTTCTTATAATATGCTGTAAACTTCTTTCTGTCTCTGTTTAGATGATAGCGACCCTGAGTCAACCAGGGGGAGAAAAGACTCAGGTAATTTTATAACTCCTGTAGATGCATTGACTAGAAGCCAGAAACACAGGCTGCGATAAGAACATGTTTAGTGATAAGACGCTTCCAGTGCCTAATTTTCCCACAATGGACAGCCAAATGATACCAGCACATGGGTACATTTGGCCAGAGCGGTGTAATAATCCCAAACCCCATATTGAAAGAAACTTGAGGGCTTTTGGAGATCATCTGCTTTTTCACACTCCATGGGAAAATGAATGGCATAATATTATCAGGTGAAGATTTAATCTCATCATTGATCATTGACTAAAAACATCTGTGAAATCTCACTGAGCAATCTGAGTATTTCCCGAAGTAATTTTGCTACACAATGTATATTTACACATGTTAACCGATTCTCTCTTTTTCCTCTTAAAGCTCATTGTTCAGTGTCTTTATGCTTTCCGTGTTGCTTTGTGGCAGCAATGTGTGATGACGATGTGTCGCTGTGTGTTTGTTGAGTACTTGTGTGTGTGTGTGTGTCAGTTAAGGCTATATGAATTATATATATTTTATAATAACTTTCATTAAGAAATTTGATGGATATTTAAAAATAGAGATATCTTTATTTGAATGTGCTGTTGACCAAGTACAATAATATGCTAATAAAAATGAAAGTTATTATAAAGTTAAAAAAAAAATGAATGAGTGTGGTAAGGGTGTTCTTTCTCCTAATTGGTCAGTGTGGTCTCTGGGGGACGGACAGCCTCCAGAGGAGATCGACAAACAGATTGAGACTCCGCCTCTCTCGACTCTCTTAATTGAAAAGCCTCAGAGTGGTTCCATCAATGTAGGTCAGTATTTGCAGCTTTTATCACAGGCTCTTATGCACATCTTTTAGATCTTGCAGCATTTATTCAACAAAACCATCTATTGTTGTTTGAAAGGTGGAGACATCACCTTCATTGCTAAGGTGGAGGCCAAAGACTTGCTTCGTAAACCAACCATCAAGTGGTTCAAGGGCAAGTGGATGGATCTGGCTAGCAAGACCGGGAAGCATCTGCAGCTTAAGGAATCTTTCGATCGCTTTAGCAAGGTGATCGGACACAAACAATGCATTGTGGAGAAGGATTTGCATCATTTTCCTATTCTCCTAGTAATATTTGGCATTGATTTCCCTCTGCTGTAGATTCACACCTTTGAGATGCACATTATAAAGGCGAAGGAGAACTATGCAGGGAATTACAGATGTGAGGTCACCTACAAAGACAAATTTGATAGCTGCTCTTTTGACCTGGAGGTCAAAGGTTTGTTTTGTGATTCAGCATGATCAAAGACACTAATACAAAAGTATGATTTTAAATAAAATTGATCAAAAGTGACAGTGAAGACTAAATACTTAAGACCTAATACAGGTAATAAATGCTTAAAATAGGTTTTGCATTACAGTAATGAAACTTTACAACCCAAACTTTTGAATGCTAGTGTACATTTTAATTAGTGTACATAATCTTTTCTATTTGTGCTATTTTTTCCCCAGAAGTCTCAGATGGTTCTCAAAACATTGACATCCGCTCAGCTTTCAAAAGAAGGTAAAGGGGGAACATACTCCCTGGAAATTATTTTTACTAAATGTTTAGCAATGTTCAGAAAATGGCTATAAATATAAAATAACTGATTTTGTTACTGTACGTATCTGGGTATTTTCAAGCTTTTTTTTTTTTTTAAGAAATTGTGTTACAATATCATTCAGAATTAAAAATAATATATAGTAAAATATTACTTTCCAGGAGAAATGTTGCATTAAAATGCCAGAAGATCTTCTCTGTGAATGTTTACTCAATTAAACCAGGACTTCTGTTCCAGTAATCCTTAACAAATCGATGTACATGAACATGGTTTGTTAAAGGACTGGGTTACCAGAAAGTTCTCAGTTAACCATTTTGTCAAAAATATTTACCACCAAATCCACCCGTCGACCAAACCAACCAACCAAACCAATGTGTTGAACTGTTCAAAGGCCAACGCTTGCACTGGGAACTTCCACCCCAACAATGTGTCAGAAAGCAACGCAAACTATCCAAGCTCATACTGTTCTCCCAAAATACTATTGGGAGAATCAGTCATGGGACCACTAGGAGCTTGTGCACAAATCAGTTCGCCCAACGCCAGTGTTTTCACACTCGGTCGCGAAGCGAAACGTTCTTGTGTACACCTCAATCCTACATTCGTTTGGATGCAGAGATTGCAGGCTCTTGCGTTGTTCTTTTAGCATTGTTTGATTCTGATGTTTGTGACTTTTCTGATTGACTTTCCATTAATCTCTTGTGAACAACAGCAGTGAAGGCCAAGACGATGCAGGCGAGCTTGACTTTAGTGGGCTTCTCAAACATAGGTGAGAACTCCAGTCTGGTCCCCCAATGGGACCAATTCTTTCTTATTTTTTGCCCTTTTTCCATCTTTCACCCTGACAGGGGTGTCTTTTTCATTATACAGTACTGGATTTTACACTGTTGTCAAACACCAACAGTATCTTTTTGCACTATTACAATAAATGCTTTCTTCATGTTATTTATTGCAACAAGGCAACTACTTTTTCCTTAAAGTGTGAAAAACAATATTTGTGTGCCATTATTATTATTATTACTAATAATACACATTTTGGCATTTAAATAAGACTGCATAATGCAAACATGTTTATTGTGTTGCCGCATAAATTAAATACTGGATTCACACACAGTATCGTATTTTTTGAGTTTTGCCTTTCAAAAGCATCTTTTTTCATGAGGTTCTGCTTTGTTGTTAGCTAATATTAGAAGTTAAACTCCTGCATAATGGAAACAAAGAAAAGTTAGAAAATTATCTTGGCTTCTCTCTTTTTTTCTTCCCTACGCTTTCAGACAAGGCAGGTTAGTATCATAGGTAATTAATCGATTAGACGTTATCGCTGGTAAGTAATATAATCCTTTAGCTTCCCAAGCATGACCTGAACAGGAACTGTATAAGCAAGAGTGTTGGCCTACTGTAGTCCGGTAACACTTTATTTAAAGACAGCGTTCATAAAAGATTCAGCAACGCTCAGAAATGATGGAAACAACCCTTTAAAGGTCAGAGCCTGAGGTTCAGGGAATGTTTTCCACTCATTTATGAGTTGTTGATGGAGCACTTCTACATGAAGCTGTTAAATAGTGTTATCACTACTTTTGTTAATGGAATCTTGATTTATACTCGAGAAACAAGGTACACAACTGCAACTGCAAACTTTCGGTGTTCTTAATACTTGCCTGAACAACTACAGATTTGAAACACACATTAAAACATGAAAATAATAATGTTACCTCCAGACATTCAGGGAAATGTCTGTGAAAGAAGAGAGCTGAATGACAAAAACGGATGATGACTAATTTAACCGTCTCACACCCTGATCATTAATGACTGTGATCATGCATAACAATATTCACTCCTAATAAAAAACCTTGACTTCTAACCCTAATATAAAAGAAAACAACTACATTGCCACGTGTTTAGATAGGGCTCCTGCAAAGAGATGGGTACAGTTTAAATCAATAGAATACAATTAATGAATGAATTGTAATTAAGGCTGTCTATCAATCTATAATTATGTTTTTTTTCTGTGCATTGGAACACCAACAATAAAACAAAATACTTATGTAATACTAATGCACTCTCCATAGGTTTTTTTTATTGTCTATTTACTTTCTTCATGTTTATGCCAAACTGAGTTAGAAACTTTGACACTGACAGTCCTAATTATATTATCCTCCTAATATAAATGGCATTATAATACAAATGTCATACTTCTCTTTTAGTAAATGATTTTAGTCTGTTGAACCATCACAAGCACGATCATGTGTTAACCACATGATAACACAATGTTCTCCCCTTTTTACTGACCTTATCCTTTCCAGTCATAGTACAGTAAAATCGAAAAGTAGTACAGTAGCTCTTCACTAAATTCTTGTCCCCAGTCATAAACATAGAACCATCCCTTCCTTGATCATGTCAACCCTTGTGTATAGCTAAAAACTAGTCAGGCATCTCTCCCCGTAACAGGTTACCATAACATAGGCAGGTTATCCAGCCCATCTCTTTGTGTGACATGTCTTGAGGAACTAGATATAAGGAAGGCAGTAGTGGAACATTCATCATTCTCTTCTCATATTAAAGCCTATGAAGCCATCTGGTTCCTCAACACATGTTGGAGTGCTCTAGCCATGACCTCTGACCTCTTACTGTCTTACTGCTCTGTGATGTCAGGGAGCACAAGCAAGAGGAAGTTCCTGAGGTGGATGTGTGGGAGATTCTGAAAAATGCCCGACCTGATGAATATGAGAAGATAGCTTTTACGTATGGCATCACCGATCTCAGAGGCCTGTTGAAAAGACTGAAGAAAACCAAAAAGGAAGAGAAAAAGAGTGAAGGTGCTGAATTAAACTCTATTAGAGGTTTAGTACGCTTCATAAATGTGCATTATTCAACACTTTTAATCGTCTGCAGTGAAACTGCACTCTCAGCAAGGCCATTTTTTTTTCTTCTTAATCATAGCAGATTTGGAGAAATTACATCTCTGGCTCACGAATGTATCATCTGCAGTGAATGGGTGCCACCAAAATGAAAGTCCAATTACAGTAACCATGTAAATGCTAATTTATCAATTAATATCTTGTGAAGTGAAAAGCTGTGTGTTTGTAAGAAATGACATTATTATTGATGGACTGGAGTCGATGTGGATTATTATTATTATTATGTTCTTATCAGCTGTTTGGACTCCCATCCACTGCAGAGTATCCATTTGTGAGCAAGATCTGTAATGCAAATCTGCATCTTTGATGGCATGAGGTTATACTATCAGTAATGTTTCATATTTTAGTGAACTATTCCTTTAACTCTCCACTGTAGCATTTGCCAAGAGACTGGAACCTGCTTATCAGGTGGACAAAGGCGGAAAGATCCGGTTAATTGTGGACCTTGCTGACCCGACCGTGGAGTTAAAATGGTACAAGAATGGACAAGAGATCCGCCCTACTCCAAAGTATGTCACCTCCAGTTCTTACACGCTAATATTTACAACTGAAACATTCAGAAACACGCTCACGTGAACCCTTTGTAAACACCAACCTGCATAAACCCTTCATTTATTGTGTTCTTTGGCTTGCTGGTCACAGGGGACGCAAAAATGACCGTTTGCAGCAAACACACTTGCTACACACACAAGTGAACCATCAGCATTTCACACCCGGCAAACACGCAACGTTCTTTAAACATTAATCTGTGCCGTATGATGACTTCCAGAAATGTTTAAAGGACGTTATGTGCTTGAAGGCCAATGTGAAGCTCCTGAGCTACATTTGAAGTTTTAAATGTAGTGTACAGTGAGTAATTAACAACAGGAAACTGTACAGGAAAAAGGCACCAACACCCTCACAGGACTTTAATAGAGTTACGAAAGCTGGCTGAAATTTGTACATTATATGTATTTATTTATGTCTAACGCTCTGGAGAAATATGTCATGGTAATATTGCAAAAAAAATAGCCACTGCTCTGCTGTTTGGCATAATAAATATAAGACAAAATAAACTTAACATAAAAATATCGTTTTGCAATAATTTGTAGTTTTGTAATAATGTGTATTAAAGTGCACTATTAACTCTTATTTTTGTCACAATGTTTAATGCTAAGAAGCAAATCAAAACAAGTGTGTAGTTCCTATAACAATATTCACGTTGCTTAATTCAATGATTTGTTATTAAGTAATTTCAAAATGAAGAAAAAGCATGTTTTAAACCACTTATGGTTGTTCAGAGTAACTAAATTAAAGCCATTTGGGTGGTCGGTGCTGTTTTCTGGTTGCTTATCTTCAACAATGTCTATCCCAGTATTCCTTGCTTTTTGGAGGACTCTCTCTTTTTCTTCTTCCAACTTTACTCTCTCTCTCTCTCTCTCTACGAACAGTAACTGTAACACTAATAGCTTTTCCAGCCCTGTTTGATCTAGGCATGATGTCTATCTGTCCTTTCTGTCTGTTATGCAATGGTGATTCCACCTGTGTGCCATAACCTCCACTTCCACCTTCTCCATCCTGTGCTCCGGCTGTTCTGGCTCCTCTGTTCACCATAAAGTAATAGGAAGTAAGTCAGTCAGTCCTCAGGACTGTCTTGTATATCTGAACCAAAGCAGTAAGCAAATACATATTTGCTGCATTCTCTAGGTCTGTACAGATGCTTTCGGTGTCACGTTGTATATAATATGTTGCATATGCTGAATGGCATTACAAACTATAAGTAATTCAGCAGTCACATGAGCAAGAATGTTATTGTACCGAATATCAGCACACACACAATTTAGATACAATATGGCCAGTTATTTTGTCTCTATTCTTTCTGCTAATGCAAAAATCCAAAGCAAGATCAAGTTTTGTGTATTTATGAGCAAAGTACAATCACATCAATCATATTAAATGACTAGGATTAACGTCTGTGCAATGTTTAGTATTTCCATTTTCTCTTTCTTAACTTAGATTTGTAATTGTGGAGCTGAATTCAACATGATAAATACATTATAAGTAAAAGAAAGAAAGAAAGTAAATGATTGCATAAAAAAGAAACGACTGAATTAATGAAGCTAAAACTGAATGAATAAATGAATGATTAAGACTGAATGAAGTAAATGAATGAATGAATCAATCATTCAAAGCAAACTAAATGAATGAATGAATTAATAAATGAAAGCAATAAAAAATAAGCACATAATAAACTAATAAATGAATGAATGTATAAAAAAAGAATAAAAATACTGACTGGATGAGAAAAGAAAAGACGGATTGAATGAACATAAAAACTGAATGAAGTAAATGAATTAATGAATGAAAATATAGATAGATAGATGGATGGATGGATCCTAATAATGCTAAATTAAGGATGTGGAGTTGAAACAGCCTCTTAACTTCCAGTAACTAATGAATTGATTGTGCAGGTATATCTTTGAGCACAAAGGCACTCAGCGGATAATGGTTATCAACAACTGTCAGATGAACGATGACGCTGCCTACTCAGTCAACGCAGGAGAAGAGAAATGCACCACTGAACTGTTTGTGAAAGGTGCGTCCACGCAACCAGCCCATGTTTTCATGCTCAAAAAGCACAGAGCTGATAAATGATGATTGTTTTATAAAAAATTTCCTGAACACTGCGTGCCGATGTTTTGATGATGTACTCCTGTGATCCTCCTATGCAGAACTGCCTGTGAACATAGTCAAACAGCTGGAGCCTGTAAAAACCACAGTGAACGAGAGAATTGAACTGGAGTGTGAAGTGTCTGAGGAAGGAGCCAAAGTTAAATGGTATGTGCAATGGAGATGGTAGTTTAATACCCAATGTTTGTGTTGACATCACCTCTTTGCTGACTGTCTGGTACAGGATGAAGAATGGGGTGGAGGTCCCCACAGGGGTGCGCTCACGCTACCGTGTGAAAAGCGAGGGGACCAAACACTGGTTGATCATTGATGATGCCTCAAAGGACGACACTGGCACCTACTCTCTGATGGCCACCGGGGGCACCAGTGAAGCTCACGTTCGAGTTGATTGTATGATTATATCACTTTTTTCCTTAAGGAACTATTTCTAAACCACCCTTTTCTATATTGTATATTAATTTTTGTCTTTTTCTTTTGCATCCTGCCATTGGATGATTCAGTGAAGCCTCTGAAGGTTTTAATGGATCTACAGAGCATGACAGTGTTGTTGGGTCAACCTCTTAAAATGAACTGTGAGATTTACCCTGGAAACGTCCCAGGTCGCTGGTACAAGAACGGACAGCTGATCCAGCCTAGCGAACGCCTCAGCATTATACACAGAACCAAGTACACAAATTTATATATTATATCATTCAATATTAAACTAATTCCAAACACATCTGTTCATGTAGTAGATTGATATAGAGTGATCACACATAGATTCATACAGTATACTGCACTGCAACTGTGGAAAATGGTAACTGGTGTACAATTAGTCATTAGATGGACAACCAACCACCGTATTCCAAAAACCATATAGACTACCCTAAGTTGGTTTGTTACTGGGTCAAGAATTTAATTAACAGTGGTTCTTAACTCCAAATTCCATTATATATAATTTCTATAATAATTATTATTATACATAATATAAGTAAGATATGCAATATGAAAGCTGCAACAGCCATTTTTAACCTGGTATGCTGGTTCATGCTGGTTTAAGCTGGTCACGTGCTGGCAAAGGACCAGCAAAGGACCAGCTTAAACCAGCAAAGAACCAGCTTAAACCAGCAAAGGACCAGCATGAACTGGCAAAGAACCAGCTTAAACCAGCAATAGACCAGCATGAACTAGCAAAGGACAATCTTAAACCAGCAAAGGACCATCTTAAACCAGCAAAAAAACAGCTTAAACCAGCAAAGGACCAGCATGAACTAGCAAAGGACCAGCTTAAACCAGCAAAGAACCAGCTTAAACCAGCAAAGGACCATCTTAAACCAGCATCCCAACTTTAAAACATACCTAACCGGCATATGCTGTTTTCGTTAGCAGGGGTAGATATAGGCTTCTATAGATTTCTTTTTAATTTGTTTTCTTCCCAACTTAGGAATCACAGCATTGACATTGAGAGCTCCACTATTCATGATGCCGGTGACTATACCTTTGTTCCTGAGGGATACACACAGACACTGTCTGCCAAAGTTCACATCATAGGTACAGCAACAATCCCAAAGATCTCAAAATCGTATTGTATTAATTCTATAAAGCTCTCTGAAAGAATGTCCTTTGTATCAACTCTGCAGATCCTCCCAAGGTGCATTTAGAGGCGCTGAATGCCCAGGACAACACAGTGACCATCGTGGCTGGAAACAAACTCCGCCTGGAGATCCCTACTAGTGGAGAGCCAGCACCCAGAGTCGTCTGGATGAAAGGAGAACGGGTAAGTAGAGAGGACTAGAAAAACAAGAGCTATATCTAAAAACGTATAACACCTAAACTTAAACTGGGCTCAATGGTTGTTTCAGGTAATCCTTGACTCAGGAAACCGGGTGCGCGCAGAGACATTTGCAGACCACACCTGCCTCACCATTGATGTCGCAGAAAGAGAAGATACAGGAAACTACAAGATCGTTCTTCAGAACGAAGCTGGAGAAGACACAGCTAGTGTTAAAATCAAAGTTGTAGGTAAGACACTTTACCCAAAAAAGACCACGTCTGTTTGGGTGATGGCACTGTAAATTGTACCATATTTTGTTTTATCTAGATATCCCAGATCCCCCTGAGGCTCCTCTGGTTACTGATGTGGGTGGAGACTGGTGCACTATGGCATGGGAGCCGCCACGCTATGATGGTGGTTCCCCCATCCTTGGTAAATCAACTTCCTGTGCATAAAAAATGCATTGTATTGATATTGTAGGAGCCTGTTAATTTTACGTTTTGAGTTTTAGGGTTTTTTTGGTGAAAATAACCTTTAATATGCAAATGAGAATTACAGACTCTCATTAGAGTAAACATTACTATTCATAATGTTAGGTTAATTCATGCTTTGTTGACACAGGATACTTCATCGAGCGAAAGAAGAAACAGAGCTCTCGATGGATGAGGCTAAACTTTGATCTTTGCAAAGAGACCACCTTCGAACCAAAAAAGATGATTGAAGGTGTGCCATACGAGGTGCGAATCTTTGCGGTTAACGCTATTGGCGTTTCCAAACCCAGTGAACCCTCCAAACCTTTCATTCCCCTGGGTGAGTACACCAGCGGCCCATCTGAATTATCAATGGGATTTTGTGTCTCTTCAAATCAGTTATGTCATGAGCGATGTGTCTATTATGTAACATAACACACAGCATGATCATTTAAGCATATCCCATTAAGAGCGACAAAGACACAGCTGAGACGCCAGAGCTTTTCCAGTTCGCTTTCGTTCCTATGCAACAGGTGTTGATGTGCTCACACCAGCATCCAAAACAGTCGGTGCGTGACCTCCACAGAACAGGCCTGAGATTTAGAAGATACTGAGCATGACTGCCAAACCATCTGCGGATTATAATGTTATGAGATCAGACACAGTCTCTTTTTACAGTTAATGATGCGTTATTATGCAAAGAATATTAACTGAAAAAAAATTAGACTTACAAGATTTATGAAAAGTAAATAGGGGGAAATCATATATCTAAGGATGTATTTAAACATTTTTACACTAACAAAAAAAATGATGTTTCATGTTTAGAAAATGAACTGAAAAATATGAAAGTAAAGTATTCAGCAACACTAATCACTATGTTCATCACTAGCTGTGACCAGCGAACCCACTATGCTGGTGGTGGATGATGTCACAGATACCACAGTGACCATGAAGTGGAGACCCCCAGACACCATCGGTGCCGCTGGACTTGATGGCTACCTAGTTGAATACTGCATTGAAGGAAGTAAGACTAAAACATATACTGTACGCTTTGCATAAGTTCTTCTCCACTGGTGGGTGTTCATGCAATGTTTTTGACAGGTGACGAATGGATACCTGCTAATAAAGAGTTGATTGAAAAAACGAAGTACACTATAACCGGTCTGCCAGTGGAGGCCAAGATCTTGGTGCGTGTCAAGGCCATAAATGCTGCTGGGGCCAGTTCACCACGCACAACCCAACACTCCATACTGGTCAAAGAGGTTATCGGTGAGAGCCTGCTGCCACATTTCACAGTGTATTTAAACTAATAGCATATATACTTGTTTGTTTTTAGCTGGTTTTGCTCTCTTGTTTGTTTGGCAGAACCTCCTAAGATTCGCATACCTCGACACTTGAAGCAGACGTACGTTCGGAAGGTTGGCGAAGTCGTCAACCTCGTCGTGCCATTTGTGGTGAGCCAACAGTTCATGATAATAAACCCTCAAATTAATATCTCATCTATGGGTCACAAAAAAGCTTTTTTTGTCTTTTTAGGGTAAACCAAGGCCAAAAGTCAATTGGTTGAAGGAGGGTCAGCCGATTGAACAAACCATCAGCATTCGCAACTCAGATTGTGACAGTATCATGTTCATCCGCAAAGCTGAGCGCAAGCATTCAGGAAAATACGAACTGAGCGTACAAGTGGAGAATCATATCGACACGGCCACGTTGGACATCCAGATAGTTGGTTAGTTAAGTTGAACTAAATAAAATAAAAAAAACATGTCAAATGTTTTGAAAGGAAGGTTTTCATAAGTCTGTAATATTGACAGTGTTTTTTAGTACAATTTAAATAATAATAATAATAACAATTATACTTTTTATTTGTAATTACACTCAAGTCTTACACTCAAGGCGCTACAATAGTATAAAACAGCAGAGCGGAGAGACCGAGATGGTGTGGACACTGTAACCAAGCTGCATATATATTTTGGGACCAGCCCATTTACTGCTTTATAGGTTAAGATAAGAGCTTTAAAATCAATACATGATTGAACTGGAAGACTGGAAGAGTGTAGTTGAGTTGTGACTGCCGGATGCATGTATAATATATGTATAATACTTTAAAAGTCAACTGTGCATTAATAATCACACCCAAATTCTGCACATGTACACAAGGTAGAATCTGGAAAGGTAAAAAGTGCCGATGTAACATCAGGTTGAGTATTAACGTAAATCTGTGTATCATCTGCATCGCAATGATATCTCAGACCCAGGGACGTGCACAGGAATTTTGAGGGGCAGTTGCTCTGACCTGAAAAAAGGGCTTCGCCGATTTCGGAGCCGTGAGCTCCACGCGAACACCGGGTGTTCAGTACTCATGTATCCGCCGAGGGCAGCCT
>JAUMHR010000047.1:8770648-8782782 GCA_032361145.1 Enteromius fasciolatus | reverse complement strand
ATGTTCAATTTAGTATTTATTAATATATCTAATCTGTGTTTATTTTTACATTTTAGTTTAAGCTATAGTAATTTTGTTATGTGTTTTTGTCATTAGCGTTAGGGTCTTTAATTTAAAGCTATATAGAAACATTTTCAAATTAGTTCTACTCATTGTACTAATTCAACATATTTCAGTAAGTTGCTAAATGCAAAATATCCATTGTTGTTCATAAACTTTTTTATCTAATATTTACGTAAAACTTTATTTTAGCGTTATTTCAACTACCGGAAGCCATTTTTAATAGCTGAACTTTTAGTTAACGATATCTAGACTAGTAATGTAAATCAAAAGGTAAACATTAGGGGCCAGTAACAAGACTATACCTTGAGAATTAATTTTACCAACTACCAATAGACAAGGGGTAATCAGTCTAACTATTCATATTCACATTAGACTAATTTAGCTTTTGCAACTGAATTTAAAAAGTTGGTCTTGAAAGAAAAACAAAAAAGGTGACTAACTTTGAGTCTAAGCAGTTTATGCAACAGGCCCCAGGAAGTCCCTGGTGGTCGGACACGGTAAAGCACACGTTCAAATCTCCCGGCTGCGTCTTCTTCCGGGCCGCAGTTTCCTGCGCCTCTCCGTTTATCTGCTCTGAACTATTAGGAACGGAGGAAACCGTCGGTTCCGCTCAACAAAAATGACTCTCCACACGTAACCGCCGCATGCCAATGCCTTCTTCTAAGTGGACACCTGGGAATTCGGACCAAAACATTGCACTGACCCTTCCAAAAGAGCGATCATAATGCCTCAGTGCGCTTGTCCGGAGCCGCTGTCAGCTGTCCAGCTCAAGCGCCTGGAGGAACACAAGTACAGCGCGGCCGGTCGCTCTCTCTTCGAGCCGCCCTGCCAGATATACTGGAACTGGCTGGTCCAGCAGATCCCGACGTGGGTCGCCCCGAACACGCTGACCATCACTGGACTCCTTATTAACATATTAACCACGGTCATTCTCGTGTATTACAGTCCTACCGCCACGGAGGAGGTGAGTTCAGACGCGAGCGCAACTTTGAGTGACGGCGTGACGTGTTTTGTTCTATTTAAATGCCCAGCCACGTCAGTTTTAAAAATAAACATTCACATTTCGCACCTCATTGCTTTCGGTGGTGCTGAACAAAGGCTGTAAACACACTCAAGTAACGTTTCGTGGCTTCATGTTTGTGCATTTCTGATCAGTGTTTCATGTAGCGCATTGGGTTATTGATTCTCGGTTGGACAAAGATGTATCGTGACGCACTTTATCAGATTTATTGACTGTGCAGACCATGCAGATTACTCTTTGTTATTTTAGCTGTTGATCCCCTCTGTTTGATTCCAGGGAGCATTGTGACCCCATGTCACAAGTGTGCGTGTGTGTGGACATACCCTGTGTCATATTTCCAGAATCACAGACTATAGTTCACTGACAAAGTCCAGATTCCTCTGTTTATTGCTATGCAGTTCTGGAGATTGCTGCTGAATGCACAACTTTAACCCACCTGTTGCCAGGCTGGAACACAGATAAAGGGGTCTTTGACTGAACTTTGACCCAGAGATGCTTGCCTTCTTTGAGCAGGCACAGTAATAATATGGTTATTACAAAATTATATTATAAAGTTATTATAATTAAACAATATTTGCACAGAACAAGACCGTAGGTAATCACAACTGTGCTGATATTTACTACTACAGTATGGCTATAGGTGCTTTTAGCACTTTATGTTAAGAATCAAATTAGTTGTGTACTTATTATTATATTGTGATGATATCATGAAGGTCCTATGGGTATATGGCTTGCTTTTAAAAAAGAAAAAAAATGTCCTGACACGTCTATGCTTTATAATGGCAGTGAATGGGGAGATTTTGAAGCATCATCCACTGGAGCGCCACTCTCAACAGTTAGAGGAAACTACATTAATGCTTATACATTTTTGTATGGATATAGATATTGGATATGGACACATAGGTATTTTTCTTACATAAACGCGTCACTTCACTTCAGAAGGCCTTCATCAACCCCACAGAGGAACATTTTTATGATAGATGTATGCACTTTTATGGGCTTCAGAATCCCCCCCATTCACTGCCATTATAAAGCTTGAAAGATTCAGGACAATATAACTCTGATTATATTTATCTGAAAGAAAAAGTCATAAACACCTAGGATGGATTTAGTGTCTAGAAGTAAATCATATGGTCATTTTCATTTCTGAGTGATCTATCCCTTTGTAAAATTGTAATAATTACTGTTTTTTTTTCTATCAAATCAATTTTATTTGATCTCACAACCAATTTACAGCCCATCATCTTCAGTAAATCACAGCATATGATTACGTGGTATCTAGCATCGATATCTATATAATATAAATTATACTGTACGTCATTAGTCACAGAAAGTAACCACAGGCCTGCTATTAAATTGCGTGTTCTCTTCTCCTAACAAAAAACCTGCTACATTTAGGAACCACATTCACAGTAGCAGACTTATCAGGGACATTATTTGATACATTAAAGGCCTTTTGTAGTTTTTTGAAGGCTAAATACTGAAGCGATAACTCAAACACACAGGGGGTTTATTCTGTTTTGTGAATGTGCAGTGAAACCAGATGGCCTGCATGTAGTCTCTCTGGGAAATCGACCTACTAGGCCACATGGACCTTTGCCCATATCAAACTATCACACACAGACTCCAGCTGCCCTTGATATAACACTTTATACACTGCTTTTGCATCATCTTTATCCACGAGTCATTTTAAACACTCCATAATGGGTCATCTTTTTACACTTATTATTACATCTGTTAATCTACAACACTTCTGATAATATACCAAATCTTGTATTTTCAGTTTAATTTTAATGTTGTAGAGGTTTTCAAAGAAAGAAAAGGGGAAATTAGTCATAGATTGGCAAAAAACCGATCATTAATACAAAGCATGAGCAGGCCATTACACCAGACTCTTTTAAGGAACTAAAACATTTCAGATTTGTAGTTACTCTGCATTTTTCTTCCTTTCACATTATTTGATTATTCTCACTCTGCTTCGTTACCTCTGAATAATATGTACGGCTCAAGTGCTTCTTTCCAAAATTGCTTCTCTAAAGCAAACAAAATTATGGCAAAATAGCAGTCATAACCATATCTATTAAAGAAAAGGAGATAAAAGAGCTCCTTTGAGTCCATATTTGTGTACCTTGCTAAGTTTTGCTTTCAGTCTCACACAAAAAAATAAAAGACACCCATATCTACAGTTAAGGGTCAAAGTATAGACTAAGGCACTAAAGATCTTGCTTGAGTGGCTGAATATAACTGCAAACAAATCTCAAGATCTCAGCATTTAATATGATTTGGGAAAAGGATTTGAGCCCAGTCAAACAAGAAGAACCAGCAGGTCTTGATCAGCGTACAGGCCTTTATCCTTTTTTTTTTTTAAATCTACTCTTTCCAGGCTCCAGGTTGGGCCTTCATTCTCAGCGCTTTAGGTCTGTTTATCTATCAATCACTGGACGCCATTGATGGAAAGCAGGCCAGACGAACCAATAGCAGCTCAGCTCTTGGGGAGCTCTTTGACCATGGCTGTGACGCTGTTTCCACAGGTATAACCAGCTAGACATCCTTTACCCATTTGGCTATGAATAATATTTAATAGTGTTCTTCATTAATGTTAACACGTACAGTTAGTGATCATAATAATGTCAACCACCTAGCAACACCACACCATTGACAATTACATTTTTTATATATTAGTTATATAAGTTTTTCATTGGACACTGGCTAAAACTTTTATTGATTAGCAGATATGCCGTTTGTTGTTTATTAAATTGTACATATTGTACATATAGTGTGTATTAACAACATTCTAATCGGATTGCTCTCTTAGTGTTTGTTGCAGTGGGAACGTGTATATCCTGTGGGATCGGCGCTTACTCTAACTGGATGTTTTTTTGTGGTTTCGTGGGCATGTTCATGTTTTTCTGCGCACACTGGCAGACATACGTGTCCGGGACACTTCGCTTCGGATTGTGAGTGCATTTACTGCTTATTCGACTGAATTTACTGAAGCTGTCTGTGCGATGCGTTTTAACGGTTTTGTATTTTTGAATGTTTTCTGCAGGGTTGACGTGACAGAAGTCCAGATCGCTATTATAATCATGTATATGATGACAGCTTTTGGAGGAGTGAGTCTTTGGGAGACTAGGGTACGTCATTCACCTTCTTAGGCGTCACACTGAGACACAATGTTCCTAAATTCACTCCCATTATAATCATTGAAGTGCTTTGTCTGTTTTTGACTTGATGCCGTGGCATGATTTTAATTATAAGTATCATATTGTGTAAACTGACAGATGTTTTTAATTGATATTTATATTTAAATAACTTACAACTGTAACTAAATAACTATTTGTAGTAAACATAAGATTAGAATATTACTGACTTGCATTATTGCATAATTATAAATACAGTGTAAATTTAAATATCAATATATTAAAATAAATATATCACATTTTATGTTAGTTTTATTTATATGTTTATTCATAATAATGACAATAATGATACATTTAGGTGAAGATATCACATATTGTATTATTATTATTATTTATTTTTGTTGCTTTATATGTTTATACACAATACTACTACTAATAATAATAATAATCTTGGGTAAATCTTTTTATTAATAGTTATTCGCAATAAAAACTTTCTAATATGAAGTATAATAATAACAACATAATATTAAGTAAATATAAATACCATCTTTTATTAATAGTTTATTTAAATGCTAATTTATAATAATGACAATAATAAGTGAAGATGTTTATTAATATCTTTTGTTTATTTACATGTTTATTCACCATACTAACATAATACCAATAATAAAAAAAATTGAGTAAATATATCATATCATATCGTTGTATTTATGGTTTTGGGGTTTTTGCATATTAATTTGCATATTTAAAACACTCTTATATTAAATATAAATATAATAACCTCAGTTGCAGTGTGACATGCAGTCAGAGCTTCCACTGTAAACACAGTTTCAGGAAAAAAAGGACTTCTACAGCCTTTGTACATTTTCTTTTTTAAAAATATTGAATCGTCCAAAACTGTGAATCATGACAGAGCCCCATTTCTGAGTGTGTTCTTTAGGTAGACCTTCTGTCTTTTGCTCTCTGCCTCCTCTCTGAGGACAAACAGACTGTGAAAAGGTAAATATAGGTTAAAAAAATGCTACTATGGCTACCAGTCACCCATAAGCATACCAAAAAAAAGGCAGATGTGAACGCACACATCAATCTTTTCCAACCTCTCCCCATTTTATTAAGCATGCTCAGAGCTTCAGCCTCTCTCCGTCCCAGCACCCCTGCTCACACGAGACACAAAACAACAGCTACTCACATATTAAAAACGCTGTTTCTTATTCTTTCATCCAGGTCCCTGTTCTTGGTGTGAATATGCAAACCTTTCCAATTCTCGGCATTATCGGTGGCTTTCTGTATTCAACCTATAACTACTTCTACATCATCCTAAACGGTGGCGTGGGCAAGAACGGCTCAACCGTTGCAGTAAGTGCTTACCCAGCAGTTGTTTTTGTTGCAATTGCAATTATGTTTTTGGTAAAGTTTAAAAAGAGGTCTCTTTAGAGTGATAGAGTCTTGTCTTCCTCAGGACACCAGTGTATTAACTCCTGGTCTACACATCGGCCTAGTCCTCTCTCTGGCCTTCATCATCTTTAAAAAGTCCTCCAGTGAAGTTTTCGAGCACCATCCTTGCCTTTACGTCCTTACATTTGGCATGGTGATCGCCAAGATCTCAAATAAGCTGGTGGTGAGTGTTGCTGATGCCTGTATGAGAATCAAAATTGTTATTTCGCTTTTCCAAAACCATGCTTTCTTCTACAGGTGGCCCACATGACCAAGAGTGAGCTTCATCTTCCTGACACAGCCTTCATTGGTCCTGGACTCCTCTTTCTGAATCAGTATTTCAACAGCTACATCGATGAACACATCGTGCTTTGGATCGCCATGGTAAGCCGCAACCATTTTCAAATGCACCGATATACTTAAAACTAGACAGGAAACTAAACAAGTCTGTCTCATGTTTAGGTGCTGTCCCTGGTGGATCTGCTGCGTTACTGCACAGGCCTGTGCCTGCAAATCGCCTCCCATCTCCGAATCCGGGTTTTCAGTATCACCCCACAAGCCCACGCTCATAGAGACTGACAATTTGCCCGGCGGGAGGAGGAAGCGGGATCTAAGGATGAAGACATTGTCCCGCTTCTCAAACTAGAGCAGGAGAGCCCCAGCAACCAAAACCGCAACGGCCTTGACAGTGTGACCATCACAGACTAACAGAACTGAACGTTTTGCCAGGTTTGACCAGACCAGCTTGTATTGTTTTCTAACCACACTACTGTACACTACAATATATCACTGGATGAAAAGAAAGAGTTTAGGCAATGTACAAAATGTGGCCTTGGGGGCCAGAGGGCGGCCCTTGCCTTGAAGAGGTTAAGCCCGTGCAGGAACACATTAGATATACTCGTTATTTTTTTCAAAGGAAAATTGGTGGGAAAAAAAATAATAAATCAAACGCTCTATTTGAATCGTCTAAAAATGAATAGAATAATTTCCTCAATTTGGTCAAAGATTAAGAAGCATCAAAAAATAATGGAAGGAATTAAATCACAATAGATATGTACTTTGTTTGTTTTTTTGAGGGGGGTTGATCATGTTTGTCAATTTTTAACAAAAAAGGGAGGCTACAACTGCAGTTTGGGCATCAGTGGCTGTTTTTTAAAACCAAGTCCATTTTCTACATCTATTATTTCATTTAGACCCATTTTTATGTCTGATCTTGATACACCCTGATATAGTCGCCAAACTGCCAAAAATAGTTTACAACACACTACCTTTTATACCGTTCCGAATTTTTAATGTTGATTAAAAAAAGCAGCTATTTGTAGATCACGTGACACTTTATAGAAGTAAATGAGCTCCGGAAAGGAAAACTGCCCAAACAGCCATTGTAGCTTTACGTGAACCTTTTGTGATTGTCCAGTGATTACAGTGTATTTTCTTTCAATAATCTCACTGAATTTAGTGTGAAATTAAGTCAAGCCTGTTTAAAACAAAAACAAAACTTAATTGTCAAGGATTGTGGATGTGTGCTAAAAACAGACTCATCTCTCCATCCCCTCTCTAGTCACCCAATCCCAGTTTGCTCAGACTTCCTGGTTGTATGTTTCACATCCTAGAGCTTCAGCTGAGCACAAACAGAGTTATTGGGCTCTGTTTTGAAGGATTTTTTTGGGGGGGGGTGTTGATCTGTGTGCCTGTTTTATGATGCACTCTCTGCCTGCTTAGAATCATCTCTTCCCAAAGGGCTAATAAAAATGATCGATTTTGTGTGATTTAATAGAGCACCGTCTAAAGTCCATTTCTTATGTGTTTGGGGTCTTCACACTAGTTATATTTCTTCCTTCTTGAAGCAAGAATGACACATAACGGCACAAAATGTGATTTAACAGGAACAGCTACATTTGTTCGACCAATAAATATTAACCCAGTCAAAGACATTTCAAAACAGCAAGGCATTTCAATGCAGTCATGAAAGATTTTTAATTAACATATTTGGCTGTTTCATCATACACTTTCGGCGTTCAGATTATGTTCTCATATCTTTATCAAACTAGGCACCTGGTTGAATTTACAATTGACACAAATACGGTCATTTAAAAGACCTAAAATGTGAATTTTGACAGTTTTAGCAACATATATTTCCCAAATAAAACAAAGATATGCTTGTAGGTTACAATTATGCCCTTTCTTACATAATAAATAAAAGTAAACGGGGACATTCATCCCAGAACAGCATTATGCAAAGGTTTGGGGTCAGTAGTTGTAACGTTTGAGCAAGCCAAAAAAACGATTCCCTTTAAAAACACAAGTGAAGGTGAGGAGTTAATTAATACACACCAGGGCCGCAGGCGATGGCATCTGAATTTCAGACATAGTCAGTATTTAATGTCCCACTAAGAGACAATCACGTGAAAGACTTCAAGCAAAAACGACATGCAGTTAAAAAGAGAAAAAGGAGGAAATTGCTCAATTTTGATGATCCTTGCACGATAATTTCCAAGTATCAGGATTGCTATTCGGTTTTAAATATGCTCCTGGAGATTTTGTGCCACTTTGGAATAAACAAGAGTGAGAGACTAATGCAAAAAGCCAAAAGCAAGGCCAAGCTTTCATTCATGTGGAAAAGAAAGGCACTGCAAGGAAAGACAGGACAAAGAGGGCAAGAGAAAGAGCAATCCCTTATAAATTAAAACTCTAATTAATACAGTTCAAACATGAAAAGTAATATGGCAACACACTCAATTCGGGCCATTGAGTTGAGTTCACATTCAATACGCAACCTGGAGTGTGATCGCAGACTGAGAGAAAGTCGCTTGCCTCGAAGGCTGCGGTGTGTCTCACTCATGCCCCTTTGTGGAGGAGGCCTGCACTTTGAAGTTTCTTCATCAACTTCATCCAGTCACCTCCAAACGAGCAATCGTATCCGACCATGTTAACAGAAGTACAGACGCGGTACTTCATATTCACACAACACAGCCTCTGAAAGAGGAATAACCTCACACCCGCTCGGGGTTGGCATCCTTGCTGACCCTGCGTCTGGGGAAAAGCCGCCGTTTCAACATGATCAGCTGAGGGACAGAAAGAAAAAGAGGAAGAGGGACGAGCGTCAGCCAAACTTGTTGTGAATGCTGCTGGGCAACTTGTGACTGACACATGACACACATACAGTATGGAAACAAGATCAACCTGTGATCAAAACAGAAGAACGAGGAAAGAAAGACTACACCACGAAGACTAATTCTAGAATAAAACCGAATTCGTTTTAGATTCAGAGAGTGACTGATTCTAATTGATCTTTATAAATTCACTAAAGGTTTTGTTTCTTTTAATAATTGATTCAGCACGGCTTGACAATGAAACATGCATCAGTGAACAGATTTTTTCCCCAACTCCTTGGGGTGCTTTTTAAAAATGACAAATAAAAAGAAATTATATTATTCATTTACTTAAATGTTAAAAAAATAATACAACCACATTTACAAATGTTTAATAGTTTAAACATGTATTTAAATAAATAAATACATTAATAAATAAAAATGTAGCTAAAATGTTTTAAAATACAGTTAACTATAAAAAAACATTTATATCCATCAAAATAATGTTTAAAATTTTGTTAAATGGCAATAGCACATAAATAAATCCTTAAATAAAATCATATTAAAGTTGAGTGGCTTTTTTTTACTTAAATGTAATAATTATGAAAAATCTATATGTAAAATGTTCATAAATATTATATATAAATGCAGATTTCCCCCTCAATTTATGTATAATTAAATGTAACTGTTTTTAAACATTAGATAATTTTGAATGTCCTTTTTTTATTTAATCAGACTGATCAGTGATTATAAATATATAATATATTATGAATTTAAACCATTTATAATACTTAATTATTATGTTAATGATTTGTTTAATAAGTGCCACTTCAGAACCCTTAGTAATAATAATAATACATTAAAAAAAAAAATAATGAGAGCTGCATTTAAGCAGGCATTCCTTCAAGAGAAACAGGATGTGGCTATACGAATTAATGAGGAGGCTGTAAATCTGTTCTGAAGATTGTAATGAAGCCTGTTAATGTGCTAGTCTGTCAGAGTTGAGGATGCAGCCAAAAATGACATGCCTCTACATGCATGTACCGATAATGTATCTTCTCCATATTTGGACTTCTGCTGAGTGTTCACATTACTGTTCTGTCACAGAGGACAGATGAAGACACACTGGTCTTTTAAAAGGTCACCGTGACCATTAACCTCTCCAAAAGACAGAAACCTGACCTTGCAATTAATAGTGTGACTATTTGCTGCACGCTGCCTGGTTGATCAATCATCACGGTGGTATTTTTGCCTTTACCATTTCCTTAAAAGAACACAGAGGCTTGCTGGCTAAAGTTTGATATATTAATTGCTAAAGGTAATGAGACTAGCCAGACTCCACTGGACTCCGGTGTGTTTTGGTGCGAGCGTGAGAGTGTGTGAGACAAACTGAAATGAAGAACACGAGATAGTGGACAATGGACATGTAAGCTGAACCGAACTGACCTGCTCAGCAAAGAACGACATGACAGTGAAGACGACTAACGTCACCAGAACACAGTGGGTCCAGAACTTCAGCTTGTCCCTGTATATTCGCCTGTGGGACAGAAGATTATCCTGTTACATGGTAGATGCTACAACCACACAATCTGGATCCAACAAGCATCGTTATACACTGACCACACTGCAATTAAAACTTGTATTTCATCAGAGTACACAACAATTTTTAACATTTTGTTTTCCTGCTGCTCCAGAGTGAATTCAATTCTATTCAAGTTTATTTATATAGCGCTTTTTTACTATACGAATCGTGGCAATGCAGCTTTACAGGAATTTAAGTTTCTACAATATGGTTATATATATTATTATATTTAACTAGAGTAAACTAAAATATTTTGAATAGATCTCCGGGTATAGAACTCTTTGCCTGTGAAATTCCAAAATTGACGGCTGCATTTATTTGCTACAGTAAAACCAGTAATATTGTGAGAAACGTTTCTCATTGTTATCAATCTTTTTTTTTTTTTTTTGAATTAGTTTTAAACAGAAATAGGACATGCAGCACTGCTGAATAAAATTATTCATAGAAAAATAATAAAAAAAAGAAAGATTTTTGGGGATAAAAGCGTCTGCCAAACGACAAACATGTAAAAGAAATATTTTAGATATATTACTCAAAATCAAAACATACGTAATTTCAGATATTCTGAAATCTAATGACTAGAATCAAACTATTGAATAAATAAGCAGCACCTTTCATAGTGTGCACACCTAAAATCACTGTTCATTATTTTACAAAAAAAACCATTTCCTTGTACTTCTACAATGCATTAATAAAATAATTATATTTTCCCAAGGTAAAATCTATTTTTATTTAAACTTCAATATATATTTTCTATTCCAAAATGTATTTTGGTTAAACATAAAAAATGTAATTTATAAATAACACTATTGATTGATCTAATTTCATATTAAATTGTCTGGTCCTTAAAATACGTCTATTGACCCTGACATGCAGCTCTCCAGTCATACATTACATGACTGTAGTCTGGTGGACAAGTTATTAAAACAGTACTAAACAGATAGATAGGATTATCAATAATACGACCGATCATTACAAACATGTCTGCATAGTAACAGCGAGCTCATTCACTGCTGTCAGCATACAAGGGCAGGAATGGTGATGCTGTCTTAACTCTTGCCAGATTCAAAACAGTATATTTATCAAGACTGTGACTGACAGTTCACAGTGACTCAAGTTCTGATGTCACGCAGCGGGCCGTTGGAGGTGAGAGGGTGACAAGGTGACATCATCATCTGTGAGGAACACGGCCCGTTACCCTTTTGTCACCGGCGTGTTTGTGTCTGACGGAGCCAATCTGCAGACACAGAGCTTTTAACATGAGCCTATGGCCTGGCGGTACCCAAAAATAACACCCTGCCCCTCAGGTCACACGCCTCTGATGGGGCTTTATGGGGCATCTGGGTGTAACAGAGAGCCTCTCTGGCTGCTTGAGCATGAATGGCCAATGCACTAGTCATAATTTCCAGCCTGTAACCCTCCAAAGGAGCGAGAGATACATAAACCCTTCCTAAACCACCTCCCCCTTCCCAGAATTCCAGACTGCGCTGACAGTTATCACCCAACTTCACACAGCGATGACAGGAAGGAACGTTTACCACTATTCACAGGAGGAAAGCAACAGAAACAGGCTATAAATCAAACACAACTTCACAGCTAAATGTAAACAGACTTGTGAAACTCATTACAACAAACCAAATATATCCCTACATCCTAGGGTTGTGCCGATAGACGATAGTATCGTGTATCGACGATAGTCAGAGCTATCAACGATACCACGTCTTCGTCGATAGTCAAGACGATATTGGGCTCATTCTCCTATTAATTTCTAAAATTATTATTATTATTAAGCAGCCTTTTAT
>JAUMHR010000047.1:8742065-8763438 GCA_032361145.1 Enteromius fasciolatus | reverse complement strand
ATAACGTGGACTATCAAAATAAAGTGGTTCCCAGATATAAATATTAGAAACATGCAATTAGTTCATGTTATTAAATGTGAGGGTGAGTAAACTAATGAAAAATAATAAAGAATTAATTCTGGGGTGAAACAGCGGTGTTAAAGTACCTTGACAGTCTCCTCCATCCCAATCACATGCAGAGTTGTTGCAGGCCTTATCACAGTAGCCGTCTTTGATCCAGGAGCCTGGGCAGCCCTCAGCACAGTTTGGTACAGGCCAGGTGAGATACACCTGTGAACACAGAAAACATCTCAGGTGATTATCAAGTTTGAATAACAGCATTCATTTCTTTAAAAAGGTATGCATAGATAATTTGCACGTATGCAAAATTTCCCTTTTAAATGTATGTTTTACGTCAGATGTGTATAAACTGTGAGACACGTGGTTCAAATGGTTCTTTCTGACAGATGCATGCAGGCAGTCTTTCTGACCTTTTGACCTTTTGAGTGGCTGTAGAAGTCGTCAGGCCACACATCCTTGCCGAACATGACATCATCATTGAGGTAGATGAACTTTTGAGAGAGTCCTGGGATTCGATGAATGTGGGTCTCTATGGCAGGAGAGCTGAATGTAGGCAGGTGGGTCTGGTTCTGAAAAATATCCTAATGAAAACAAAAATAAATGAGATGCACTTTATTAATATTTGTAATAGAATGCAATACAGTGCATGCTAATAAACAAAGACGTCCCTTTTAGAAACACAAGCAGTTTTACTGGTCTTCTAAGGGTTTGCAGAGCTCACCTGGTGAGTAACCACTGAAACGCGTGGGTTATCTAGGTTTAGCCAAGACGGTATCTGTCCGTTGGTTACGATAAAGATGTGCCGCACCCATGGTGCGTGTTTTTCGATAGAACGTAGTGAATAACGCAGCTCCTCATTGTCTTCGAAGCGACTGGCGGAAACATCCTCATCCTGTTTAGACTGAAAAAGAGGAAGATATTATTGATATTTTAGTTATGCGATTGCTTATCAAGCACACACTGGCTTCATTTTTACCCGTGTGTGAAATTACAGTAAAACGCACACCTGTGAGATAGCACTAAGGTCCCAGAACAGGTACGCCGGACTGACTGTGAGCTCTTTTCCTTCCAACGTCAGGTTCTTCTTGGCCTGCTGGGTGAGGTCAGTGAAATCCTGCGCTGTGTTTAGGTGGAGAAGAGCAATACTGGCCTCCGAGTACAGCTGCAACTGAGATATACACATACACCAACAGTCACTCAGTTACACACAGACTAATTAAGCAAAGCTGTATATTTGCTTTGAATTTTTTAGCTGCTGCTTATCAAAGCCCCACAATTTGTGCCCTTTCTTATCAAATCATTCCCGTGCTAAACCTACACGCACAGTAAATTTAATAGAACTACATTTTCTCTTTTTAGTTGATGTAAATTTTCCCATAATTTATAACTTCCTCTCTCAGAAGGTTCTGGAGACACACCACAGCCATGTGACTGCCAGCATGCAGCTACGATGATGTGTTTGCTTATGCGATCAGGTTTCCCTCAAAACAAGTTTTATCACTTGTCACAAAGCAGGTTACATTCCCATTCCTCCAGTTAATGCCAAAAGAAGACCACAGAGAGTCAAAATAGTGATCTATCAATAGCATTTACACAGAAAATGCGTTTTCAGGAATGTCATACACATCTGAAGAAGGCTTTTCCATTCAGGCAGTGATGATGCCACCTTCAAATTAAGAAAAAAAACAACCTGCGGACCCCAAATAATTAAGGGGGGAATATTCGCGTTTATAGGTGCATGTTTTATGTATAACATAATCAACAGGCTAAATCAATGGTTAAGGTTTAATTAGTTAAATGACAAAATAATTTCATATTTTATTACAACAAACTATTCTGAACCAAAAGACTAATATATAAACTAAAAAACATTATTTAGACGTAACCTATTATTTATGAATAGATTTTCCAATTGAGGATATCCCCAAAGGGACAATATGCTAGATTTAGTTTACTTCTGGTGACAAATTTGTCCCCAACCTATAACTAAGTAGATCCCCCCCCACACACACTTCACTGGCAGTATATCTTGTGTAACAGTGTGTGTACTAGACAGAGGTCAAGGGAGAGCTTTCATCAACATTGCAAACAGGCTAACACGCACTATAAATACTAGCCATCTCTCAACACTCAACTACTCGCTCACTCTCTCTCTGTCTTTCTTTATCTGTTCCTCAGCTTCATCCTTTGGTATATTACCGTATATTACCTGATGTGACCCGCATTTGGATTGTAGACACATACAATTATAAAAGGAAAAAGCCCTACAGAAGACTCCTCATCATTCCGATTGGAATACGATAAAGAACAGAAGAAGATATGAAAGGCAATATGTTAGATGGAGGGAATAGGACAAGAGTTACAGAGGGTATGCAAATGAAAAAAAATAAAATAAAATACAAGAACAAAAAGAAATGTGAAAGCATGAATGTAAAAGAACGAAATCAAGCAAACTAAATAAGCCAAGTAGTCAAATAGCATTAAGAAACAACAAAAGCTAAAACAATCTTTTACGAGCAAGATTAAAGAAAAGAACAAACTAAAATAAGTAAAGCTGAACAAAAGCAACCTAAATGAAAACAAGCAAATGAAAAAGTCAAAGCAAAATCAAGCAAAAAAACAAACCCTTTGAAAGCGAGATCACATTAAAGAGAGCACAGATGGACTCAAGAACAAACAAAATCAAAGAAATAAACTAAAACAAGCAAAGCTGAACAAAAGCAAGTGATTGAAATCAAGAAAAATCAAACAAAAACAAGAACTAAAGCAAAAATAAACAAGAGAAATAACAAACAAACGCAAGGAATTATAAAGCAAAGAAATAAAACAAGCAAACAAAACGTATTGTAAGATACACAGTGCCCTGTGGGGATATAGAGGAGAGGTGGATATAGAAGGTCATCTAAACCCTAATGCCTTTTCCAAGCGCAGGCTGGCGCCAGGCCATTTCAAACAGTTGTTGTACTGTTAACCCCTCCGCCAGGCCGCTCAAGTGTCACTGTAATACTCTGAGCTCTTATCACATGACCGCAGACAGCAGGACGGAGCCCAAACAACACACAAAACACTGATTATTATTTTATAGATCAATGGTTGGCCAACGGTAATGCAGCTGATGGCATGTAATAGTTCAATAAGGCAAATATAGTAACTTCATTGGGGTTGTAGATGGATTAAGGCTTGAAAAGTCTCAAACTAGAATTATAAAGAACCGTGTCTTTCTAATGGATCTAGTGTGCCACCTTGTGGTCATTTTGAACACTGCAGTCTATGGATTGTCATGCTCGATAGGTTTTACCTGTTTAGTTTTACTGGTCACTACAGCTGGTAGTTTGACCCTCAGCTGC
The DNA here is from genome assembly GCA_032361145.1 of Enteromius fasciolatus. Classification (NCBI taxonomy): domain Eukaryota; kingdom Metazoa; phylum Chordata; class Actinopteri; order Cypriniformes; family Cyprinidae; genus Enteromius; species Enteromius fasciolatus. Next base: position 8,760,031 of record JAUMHR010000047.1, on the reverse strand, counting down.
TCAGTTTCCTTCAGTGATGCTGGGAACCCACTCAAGTAGGCCAGAGTCTGCATGCGGACCAGCCCCGGAGCCTCTTTATCAGTCGTCTGTCACAGAAACATATACAGTCTCCATGAGTTTCACAGGGAATTTTTTTGTTTTGTTTCACACACACATATGATGTAATCCTTTATAATAACATGTGAGTGGCTAAAAAGGGTAACCTACAAAATGTACAGTGATGTGGATTGCCAGAAACAGGCTCCGGAATGATAATAAAACATCACAAGGACATTGTTTAAAAAAAAAAAAAAAAAAAAAGGTTCCTCTTGTTGGTTAAAGTATTACCATAGATATCACACAGCAGACATCACAACATCTAAAAAAAGTTCCCTTTTCTGTGAATGACTTTGGTTCGTAAAAGCAGCACGAGTTTTTGGCTTTGTACTGTGTTTAACTTAAAATTAGTTTAACTTAAATTTTCCACTTATAAGAAGGTGACATACAAGAAACTAAATAGCAATCAATTGTTTTCACAAGTGTTTTTACACTGATTTGATGATCAAAAAAAAATCAGTGCAATTTTTTTTTTTTTTTTTACTTTTAATATTTGGTGATTTTGTCATTTTTATTAGTGTTTTTCTTTTAGCTATTAGCTTACATTTTTAATTCAGTTTTAGTTTCAGTACCTAAACCTATTTAAATTCAATTAGATACCAATGCAACATAATTAATTTTAATAAAAAAATTTTTTTTATTTTATTAGATTGAACTTAGAAAAACGTATTTTAAATTCAATTAAATATTATTAAAATGAAATATTTACTTCTATATGACATCATTTCTATGATCTAATATCCAAATCTTTCTGAAGCTGGAATTGAAAATGACCAAGTATTGTTCTGTTACAAGAAGCAAGCTGGAATTTCTAATGCTCAGAGAGGCATGGAAAGCAGAATTCAGTCAATAAGCAGTGTTAGTACAGCAGTTATTTTTCTCACCAGATAACCTCTGCTGATGGAGTGTGTCAATGTATCCTTTAAAGCTTCTGTATGGGCTTTTTCAGCTGCAACAGGACATAAAACTAAAGTTAGACTAACAATGAATCAGTTTTGTTCCTGTTAAGCAGCAATAAATATTATATCTATGCAATTCTTAAGAGATCGATTATAAGAATAATATATTTAACAATCATAAACATACATTTTATAAATAAATTATATTTTTATTCCCAACTTCCATTTAGCATTAGACAGCATGTGAGTCTACTCTGTACAGTACGTAGAGTCATACTCTATAAAAGCGGGAAGTAGATCATAAATGTACCTTCACTGTGAGAGTGGAACAGAAGAACAGACACGCTTGAGGAGGGGTGCAGGGGTTTGGCCACCTGTAAGAGTTGTTTAGCAGTGGAGAATGCTGCTGAAAGGTTTGGCAGCTCCTTCAATGTGATGTTGGCAGGAAGGGATGGATCCAGCACCAGTACAGGACCCATGATGCAGTGGGACAGCAGACATTCTGGCCTATCACAGGGCACACAGAATGAATTTAAGCCCTGGGCTGCTTAATTCACATCATTAAATAGATGGGTTACACCTTCCCAATGCATTATTTTCAACTTTTTTATTATTTCTTTCATTTTTATTCAAAATAAATGCTTTTCTGATGCTATTTGAAATGATAATTATTAAAAGGGGCTAGGAGGGGGTCTCTCCCAGGGAGTAATTCAATGTAGAACCGCTGCTGCAAGTGTCCGCACAAGGGTCTCCAAAAAATGGCATAATTTTGCAAGCGCTGCCATAGCTATAAAGTTTGTGTAAACTCATCTTTCTTTATATAGACTCTTAAGCCTTTTCTGTCAAGTGGTTCGCTAGCTGATGTACCTCAGGATAGTAATTAAAAAAGCTAACAACCATTTGTGTATGGAAACGTCTTCCATTCACTGGGTGTAGGCTCAACTTAAGTATTTTATGTGTAAAAATTTAAAGTAAAGTAAAAATGTAAATTTAATACTAAATCAGATTTGATAATAAATGTTCATTTAAACTGTTATGTTAAACTGGGATGTAAAAAGGCTTTTTGCGTATTGGTGGTCACGTCAGCAGTGATAAGGTACAGCTAAGAGCGCTCCAGACCAACCTTACGAACGAATGACTTACAGAAGGTATACTTAACTAAGAAGGTTTCAGAAAACAGGCGTTAACGATAAGGTACGTATTAAGGTATAACTTAAGAACGACGTAGCGTTAAGGTGGTTTCGGAGAACGCAGTCCTGATCTAGACATAATCTGTATGAGAGATACATGTATTCATACTGTTATTATGCAGTGCAGCAGTTGCTTTTGACACAGGAAAGCTCTGGTGGCTTAAAAAACAACTGTGGTTGTGACAAAGGTCCTGGTCGCTAAGAAACAGGAAACCGCACAATATTTAGTTTGCTTGATGTCAAGCAGACACATGATTAGGATAAGAATTACATGAACTTTGGCTTATTTCTGCTTCTTTAAAAAAAACACTTACCTTCCCTTAGGAGCTTCAGTTATTTCAGATCCATTTTTTCCAAGACGCTCTCTAAAAAAAAACAGAAATTCAATACTTTTAAACATCAAGCAAAGTTTGCTCTTCTGACATCAACAGTATTTGATTAGCTCTGGATGCACGTGGATACAGTGGAAAAATCCACGAGATGATAAACCTTTGACTCTTACTCATAATACAATAGTTATAATCTTTTTTTGCAATAGACAGGTGTGCAATTAAAAATGTAGTTTTCAATAATAATAAAAAAAATAAATTCAATGAATTTGTGGTGGTAGTAATCCTGTAAAAAAAATAATAATTAAATGTTAGGATTATTTTTTTTCTTTATGATTTAACAAACAAATTATAAAATTATTAAATTAATACCATCAAATTAACACCATACATAAGGTTGCAAACCTATTTTTTATTTTTTTGTTGCAAAAAAAAATTGTTTTGAACAAAATAAAATAATTAAATAAATGAATGCAGTAATATGATTAGTAGTGGTGGTGGTATTAACAGTAGTAGAAATAATAATAATAATAATAATAATAATAATAATCTAAAATAAAAATAAACATTATCCATTGTTTCCTTTATTATTTAATAATTCATTGCAATGAAAAATGTTCAAAGCCTTGTGTAATTAAAAACAAAATAGAATAATAAAGTAAATGATTAAGAAAAGCAATAGTCATAACAATAACTCTTTTAGAAGTCTTTATTCCTTAAAGATTTGTTAATCTGGTAATTAAACGATTGAATACATTCAATCATGTGTAACACAAAATACATTGTTTTTAATAAAATTAAAATAAAATATAAAAATAATTCAGTAGTAGTAGTAAAAGCAATAATCAGGCTTTTAAGTAAAAAAAAAAAAAAAAAAAAAAAAAAAAAAAGCACAAATATTTAATTTTTCTTTCAAACGGTTAAACAGGTTCCTCAATCCCGATCTCTCCTCCAATGAGGATAAATAAACACTTAATTAACATCATGTTTGTGCGTGTGTGTGTTTTATAGGTGGGTACCTCAAGGCCTTCTGTTCTTCTTCCAGGTGCTGTCTCACAGCATGAAGATCCTTCAGCAGGTCCATGTCTGTGCCATTTACCCAGGTGTAAACCACATCAATAGGCATCGGTAGGCAAAGCCTGGAATTATACACGCATATGGAACACATGTAGGAAAAGATGCATTTAAAACAAAAAAACTACAGTAATAACAGACTGACACATCAGCTCGATTTTAATCATTTTCAGATAATAAACATGAGATAACTGTGCCCCTTAAAGACTGATCAGTTAACACAGGACTTTATTACTGTACAAGAATGAAGTTGGTACCATTGCTCACCTGGTCTGAAAGGACTTTCCTGCGACATTATCTCTGTAGGAATCAAACAAAACATGGTACTGATCTCGACTCCACTCTACTACAACCTGCAAACCAAACAAAAACAAAACCAGCCAGTTAATACACAACACCAAACCCTTACTAAAAGTGCCTGAGTTTGATTTGCAACCACTACGTAACAGGATTGCACAATCAGCTTTGATCAGTAATCAGTGATTGACACAGTACGTAAAGATAAGAGGATACATGCATGACCTGAATACGAAAATCTTAAAGACAATTTTCTTCTCAATTCAACCCTAGATAGTGTACATACCTCTCCAAACTGAAAAGCAGACACTATCATGAGGACTAGTCCTCCGAAGCACAGGTACAGTCCATAGCGGTGGGACAGGCAGGTGTAGGTCTGCCGCTGCAGCAGTTTAAGCACCGAATTAATGATCAGCATGACTCTCCCCGGCCATCAACATCTCCTCCTCCATAAACACTTAATGAAGACACATTTCTCCTTTTGTGAAATTAAAAATAGCTTCATTACACTAAAACATACTGTCACATGATCGCATGCTCAACAATCAAATGCTGTACGTTAGTTCCTCATTGGTAGTGATCAGGTGATGGTACGACGTTCCTTCCAGTAGATCCATTGACGTAACAGACTCACTGCCGCCCTCTATTGATTAGGAGGACGACCACTTTATAAATTAAAATAATAGGCTCGCATTTAAATTGCATTATAAACAATTATAAAATGTTAATAAATTATATTAATAGTTGTATTTTAATTAATTATTAAGACGTTTGTCATTTAGAAAATACCATTTAAATTATTACTTTTGTAAAATAGGTTTAGTGACTTTTGTAAAAAATTGATGAGTGCCCGTAATCCTACTCAATATGCTGTCAAAAGATTAATTGTGATTAATTGCATCCAAAATAAAAGTTTTAGTTTACATAATACATGTATGTGTATGTATACACACGCAGCATATATTTTGAAAATATTTATGTGCTTGTATTTACACACACACACACACACACACACACACACACAAATATATATATATATATATATATATATATATATATATATATATATACTAGACTGTAGATATTCAGTATCCAAAGTAACTAATAACTAACTACTTGAGTAGGTTTTTTATCCAATACTTTTTTTAATCTTACTCAAGTAACTACTCAGACTATTACTTTTACTTGAGTAAATATTTACACTGTATTTATACTATATTTATTATATTTCTAAGTACTTTAACTTTTACTTGTGTACAGTTTTTGGGTACTCTACCCACCTCTTTTTAAAGACATCTTGGTCAAACATATTGTAATGCCTGGAGTCAGTTGCATAAACTTAGCCTTCATGTTAAGTCAGTGTCTTTAGAGCAAATCTGACCAACTAGCACTGAATTAAAAAAAAAAAAAACTGTGACCAGTGAAAAAATTAGCTTTTACGACTAGTCTTAACCTTTTATGCAACCGGCCCCTGCTTTTAAAATCAATCTGCAAATAGATTACAAATAGCTGCAATACAATTCAAATAGCTACCTGAAATGCAATGAATTACTTTGGCTGTTCCCAGAGATTTATTTAAAATGTAACTATGTAGTGAAAAAAGAAAGTAAGAACGGAAGGAAGAAGTGCTCTGTGCGTTGTTCACATGTGCTGGTGGTAATAATCTATGGGTAAAACAATGAGGAAGAGAAAGATTCCCAGTGAACACGTGACACTATAGATACAGTTATAAACGTCGGTCGCGTTATTGTTCATAGTTCATACAGCATGTGTTCAGCGAAGTGTCTTTCTGTCTGACCTCTGCTGTCCACTTTGCTTTTGTCTCCGCGACTGGTGATGCACCGATTACTCCCAGCCCTCAGGAGAGATGTTTTGGTTCATGCAAGGAGTGTGCTTTTTACCTACTTTTCTGGTAATCTGGTCTTCGAGTACCTTCATAATATGTTACATCATCGCATTATTTCGACGAGATGTTGATGTTATCCTTCCTTACATTAGGTATGTCACTCGTCTCTTTTTATCTTGAGCTTGATTTTAGTTTGGCTACCCATCTGGACCATACGAATTCACAACTCTTAAAATAACATAACCCAGCAATAGCTTATAAAGTTATAATATAGTTAGAAGACTATGTTTAAGCGGGTAGTTATATACAGCCGCACGATTTTTGAATCTGACAAAAGAACTGCAGACAGTTCGTTTAGTTTCGTTTTCTAGGCTACTAAAAAGTTCAATGTTGGCTCGAGTTCAAAATCAGAATTTATTGCGGGAAACAGGACAAACTCTTTAAAGAATATTATATATATATGACAATAACAATGATAACACCCAATACTTATTTATAATAAATATTAAGTCAAATTCATATTAATGTATTGTAATGGTGATGCTTTACTTTTATTAAGTGTTATTCAGTAAACTGTGGAACTCGTGTGTATATAAAATATTGCAAGCTCATGATTAAATGTTTCTGGATTGCTTCGCAAATATGAATGTACTTTTTAAAGCATTTCTGTGAATGTCTCCGAAAAGTGACACAGGGGCCACTCCACCTGAGAGCTGTGTGTTTGGATTCATGTCGACAATCACTGCCTTTGCAGGTATGCCCAGCAGTTTATACATTTAAACAACATTGTACGTTCTGTAATCGACATTATCTTATTTGTCATAAAGAATGTAGAATATCTATCATGCAGTAGTTTTAATTTTGACTGCCAACTCTTTTATTACCTCCAAAGAAAAGATGAAAGTTATTCTCAGTGCAATCATCCCCATTTAAATAATAACGTTAAAAAAGAAAGCGTGTGTAAGGCCACTGAGACAGCTGTTGTTGTATATAAAATATTAATGTTTAGAACAGTGCAAATACAAACCGTTAGACCATTAGATTAGAATTTGTACGGAAAAATGGATCAAATAGTATTTCTGGGAAAACTTTCAAAAGAAAACACACACGCTGAGATAAGGAAGCATATATAAATCATTTAGTAAGCAGAAATCCGAAATTTACCCTAATATATTAGAGGAAGATGCTGATAACGCGACTGAGTTGATGTATGAATGCACTTCCAGCAGCCCTCATAAACAGCAGCTGGCTGTTAAAGTTTTCTATGCACAATTTGATTTGACAAAAGTCATGAGAGTGATTACTCTCTCTCTATCCAGTCACGTTTATGGATAAAAAAAAACAAAACTTGTAAGTAATGACCACAAACAGAGGAAAAGTACCAATACATTATTTTTTTGAAAAGTACGCAAGTAAAAGTGAAGTGACTTGTGGCCAGATATGGAGACCCATACGTGGAATTTGTGCACACACACAGTAGTGAGAAGTGAACAACCATGCACACACACACCCAGAGCAGCGGGCAGCCATTGCTGCGGTGCCCGGGGAGCAGCTGGGGGAACGGTGTCTTGCTCAAGGGTCTCACCTCAGTCAGTGAAGGTGGAGAGAGTGCTGGGAATTCACTCCCACCACCCACAATTCATAAGACTCGAACCTGCAACCTTTCCCTATCCATTAAACCCTCTAACCTACTCACAAATTACTAATTACTGTATTTATAATTCATTACCTCCCACCCCTGGGTATGACTAACAACCAATCATTTGATTTCAGTTTGATTTGATTTGTTTTCCAGCTCGTATTTCAAATCCTCCACCAGTAGCCTCAGGAAGCTCCTTACGGTTAGGCTATCTGTGTGTCACAACCTATGGGAAATTGCACAACTTATCAATTTCCCAAGCCAGCCGCAAACGGCTTGGGTTTGACATGTGAGAGGAAAGCAGTGGGAATGTCTCGAGTGTACTTTTCTTTAGTAACAATGGAATAGCACTCATTCGACTCTCACTTCTCTTTCTGTTGAAAACGAAAACACAGTTTTTCCCATCCGTGACACAGCTGGAGTTCAGTGTGTTATAATAAAGCACCACAACTAAAACCCTTCAAACAACTGCAGAAATGAAACTTAATGCGACAACCATCACGCCAATTCATTTCTAACCTATATTTTTAGTGCCTGCATGAAGTAGTTGCGTTCTGTTTAAATGCATGATTGAATATTCTTCACTATGTATTCCAGTGTAGTTTTAATCAGTAAAGTCAATTGTTTTACAGCCTTTGCCACTATGTATGCTGAATATAAATTTGTGGAGAGAGTTCATGAGAGAACCGGCGCCGTGCCCCCTTGGCTGAACAAGGTTTCTTTAGGTTTTGGCATCGTGTCTTGTGTCGGCATGTGCTTGGTGGCTACATTTCAGGTATATCTAGTTAAATAAAGAACTTTCACAGAAAAAAAAAGTGGGTCATACAGGTTTGGAATGAAATTTGGAGTAAATGATAACTCTCTCTTTAATGTATGTTGTTGTGTTTTAGGAGACGACAGTGATGCCGGTCCACGATTTGGGTGCTTTACTATTTTTCGTATCTGGGGTTATATACGCTGGCTTTCAGAGTGCGATATCGTACCGAGGTCTTCCCTATGAATGTTCTAAGACCATTTGCTGTTTCCGTGTGTTCTTCACTGGACTGGCTGCTATAGCTGTATTACCCAGTATCCTTTCTCTGCAGTACAATATATGCTCCTGATTGTGATCTCATGCCGGTTCTCCATGTATAGACATGTGCTGTTACATTTGAAATCAAACAGATTGTCTTTAATGCCTCCTTCCAGCAATTGTTTGTGCAATACCTGTCGGAACAAGCAAACTTCACTGGGACACCAATGATAAGGTACGGTGTCACTTACCACACATTCCAGTACTTAAATTGTAGCAAAAATGTATTGCTGTATGTTTAAAGCCGCTTGACTTGTTTTCTTGCTTCTAAAGGACTACTCACTTCACATCGTGAGTGTCACGTGTGAATGGATTACTACTTTCAGTTTTGTATTCTTCTTTTTAACATACATCAGAGAGTTCCAGGTGAGTATATAAAATTAAACATACACTCATATTTAAAAGTTTGGGGTCGGTAATGTTTAATTACATTTCGCATAGATGCATTAAACTATTCAAAAGTTGAATAAATTGTCTTGCATAAACACAGTTTTTGTGTGTTTAACAAAAACCACTGAAAAAATTCCAAAGAATCATGTGACACTGAAGGGAGTATTGGCTGCTGAGTTCAGCTCTGCCTTCACAGGAATGCATTCCATTTTAGAATATTTTCAATTTTACTGTATCACATAATCACAAAACAGACTTCTTTCAAAAGCATTTTTAAAAATTACTGACCCCCAGCTTTTTCTCAGTGTTCTGAATCAGAATTCAGATTCCATTTAGTGCCTCCAAGATATTAACTTTTTTTTTTTTTTTACAGCAATTCACACTGAAACTGACTGTTAATTTAACAGAGTATTCCTGATCACGACATCATACCGTTATAGTACGTCTCACTGTTTTTGTGCATTTTTTATAGAATTGTATTTTTATACAACTTACTACCTTTTTTCATGTTGAAAGATCTGCTAAAGTACTGTGTAATCATTGGCAGTGTATATTTTTGAAGCATGTATTTTGTTTGAGAAAAAGGGCATACGTGTGTACTTGAAACGCTATATAACCACTTGATGCCAATTTATAAAGCTGCTTCGTATTGATTCTTATTTTAGAAAGCAATTATAATCAGCCAAGACAGAATAGTTGAGCACATTTTTTATCTGCGTTACTGTTGATCAATCTTTGCTTTGTTTATTGTTTGTACTTCTTGCTTAATGTATTTTTTACTCCATAATCATCACGAGAAATTCAGTGCAGCTGAAAATGAACAGGTGTTTTGAATCATGCACTTTATGAAGTGGAATGTGAAGAAGTCCGTGCTTGCACAACATGTGTGTGACTCAGTAATTGTGAAATAAAACACGATGATGATGTGCATGACTGAAGAAAAGTGATTATTTTAATATGTGTAATTATAGGAATAGCAGCATACACTGTTTAGAGATTAGAGTCAGTTACAAACCTTTTTTCTTTTTAAATAATGCTGTTTTTTTAAACTTCATTCACTCTCTCGCTCTCATACACACACGAGCAGCACAACTGACTTCAGAAAGATCACGTAGCACTGAAGACTAGAGTAATAGCTGCTGAAAATACAGCTTTGCATCAAAAGAATAAATTATGTTTTGAAATACATTCAAATAGAAAACACTGATTTAAAATTGTAATAATTTTTTGCAATATTACTTGTTTTTACTGTATTTTGGACTTGCCTTGGTGAGCATTTTCTTTCAAATTAAAATTAAAATCTTACCAATCCAAACCGTGGATAGAGTAGTTTATAAAGTAGCTTCATTTCAATGAATTCAGATATAACAACTTTTAATAACAAGTTAGATTTGGAAAAGACAATATAAGCAAATCTGTAATGACTGTGCAACACAACTAGTAGTATTAGAAACTCAAATCTAACACAGTCATTTTTTTGTTATTGATATTACTGTGATTCAAAGTCAGTTTAAGCTTGTTGCAACTAAAGTTAAATTTACAAAAACAAGAAAAGAAAAAAAAAAAGACTCAGCTACATTCAATTTATGATGAACAGATTTACAAGGCTGCCTTTGTCTACTTCATAAAAACACCGCATCTTTTTTATTGTGATCAGATGTACTAGGCATGTACATGCCAGACAAGAGGTGACATATTCATGGAAATTCACATGAAAGTAGCACTTAAACAGACTTAAATGGATCAATTATCATCACAATCATTAGTGACCTCACCTAGTGAGCAAGTGCCCTCAGAAACCACCACTATAGATGTCAAGCATATCTCTGAGATGTAAAGCAAACTTAGTGCCATCACTAAGTGTCTGTCCTCTGTAAGGAAATGCAAGTTCATTTACTCTCCTTTGAGATGAGCAAGGCTCAACACAAGTTCAACAAAAAGGCCATTAGCCACGAGGGGCGGAGCTTATCAATCACTGAAAGATGATTCGCTGCCTGAGCTGTCGTCGTCTTGCTCTTCCGATCCCTTTTTACCAGCATCTGGAACAGGTGCATCAGGGGTACTAAAGGGAAATGCAATAACTCTGTTAGCTACAATATAAACACTAAATGTTCACACATATATTAACTATATATTATTTTATGTAATGTAATATTTTTCATGTAATTTACACTTACTCTAGCAAACCAGGGTCCAAACCCTCCATTGCCATCTTATTTTTAATGGCCATGACTGGAACACCCTGTGCGAAAGAGCAAAATATTGGCATACACTTTCCACATGTTAGTCATTAATAGAGTTAATTCATGTTTGTTAATTAAGAAACTTGGGTTGTGATTTTATTTTGAAGTAAGATGTTCACCCAACAACGGAAATTTGCTAAAAATTGACATCCAAGATGAAAATGAGTTAAGAAGAGAGATAAGGAGAAATTTAGCATCATGTGACTTGCTCACCAGTGAATGGGTGCCGTCAAAATGAGTCTCCAAACAACTGATAAAAACATCACAAGTACTTTTTTCAAGTAATGCAGGTAGCATTTTTATAAATTATATACCATTCATCTGCCCAGAGGTGATGGATTAAAGATAAAATACCTTAGTGTGGACTGTGTTTATTACCTCACAAGAAATTAAATGATGAAACAGAGTTACTTGTGAATCATTGTGATGTTTTTATTCTGACGGCACCGACTCACTGCAGAGGATCCAAAGTGATATAAGCATGTGATATAATACTAAATTTCTCTTTGCATCGAAGAAACAAGCTCATCGCCTTGGATGGCCTGAGGACGAGTTACTTGTCAGCATATTTAAAATTTCCATTCCAAAAAACACACATACCACTTGCACCATTTTCAGGTATCTTGCATATCGTGGGTCCTTTGCTACAGTCATCAAATTTTCTACTGAGGCCTCTGCTTTCGGCTCTTGAGGGGCCACTTGTGCTTGCGGAGATGCCTGAATGCAAAAAGACTATGTATTAATATAAAATATTTGCCATTATGGTTATAAATACATCCATATGCAGTGGGAAAAGATATTTGACAATGACATTTTAGAACAACTTTTACCTCGATAGGGGGGCCCAAAGTGGGGCCCCTGGCATGACTGCTGGCTGCAGCAGGACCATTTGTCTCTGTAGATGATGATCTCACACCATCCACTGTGACATCTTCCAAACCAGGAATAGAAGCTAACTGCAAATTTATACAACACACTTTTATGAAATCAACCTAAAATAGTGGTTTTCATTGAGCTACTTCGTTGCCTTTTTCTACTTTATTATTTTACTGCTGCTAGCGCTGCAATTATTATTTTTTATATTACCTACTCCTTTGTTTATTATTATAATTATTATAAAGAAAACCCCTCTCTTGATTTACCTTTGCTTCCAAAATGCTTAGTGTGGTCTCAATCTGTTGGATTCGTAATGATATTGTTGCTAGTTTCTAGAAAAAGATTTAAAAAAATCTCCAGGTCATTGACACTTTCAGGAAATATGTAAGTTAAGGTAACGTTAAAGAGCAAAATGATGAGCTGACGTGTAAACATACCTCCTCACAGACTGTGGAAAACCGGTTCAGGAACCTGACGGTGTGGACGATGAACTGGTTGAGAAAAGCTATAACTCGTCGCTGCTGAATGGCAGGGACCTTGCGGACGAAAGTATAATGATCACTATATTGTCAAGACGATCATGTGAGCTGCAGCTGATATTGCAATGTTAACCTTAACGTTACCTTTGTAAGATCTACTCCTGAACCCACGATGGGCAATCCGTCCTCATCCATGTCAACAACTCGTTTGCTTTTTAACTGTCACAGGCACAGATTTCTACTCTTTAAATGTGCTAAAATTGTCAGGGCTGTGCAACAAATGCATCGTTGTGAAAATAACTCCTCACGTGACTTCAGTGCTGCACTTCCGCGTTCTGAACAAAACAAAAGTCCCCGACCCCTAAACTAGAGCCGTTTCTTTTTAATGTAAATACATTTGATCTGATTTAAGTACATATCATGTTATTCCATTTCTAAGTATTTAAACTGTGTTTACATATTAGTTTGTGACGTGAATTAGATGCATTAAAAGTCTTTACTATCACGTTACGTGTCCATAATAAAGGACAAAAAAACGAAAGCTGGACTTGATATTGCAGCAAACGCTGCAAGTTTCAATTTAAAATTAATTTTAGTGACATTTATAAATAATACGTTGTACACATTCTTACCATTTATAGTTATTTACTAAAACCATTTAACTGCCTTTATAAGACACTACCTTGCCAACTTTTAACTTGTTTTTGTTAGCTAATAATGAACCTTGGAATATTTCTGCTTTCTTTTAGAGTAAAGTAATAAGTATTTCTTTCATATTTAGAGAAAATCATATTTCTAGTTTTATTTATTATTATACTATAGATATTAAACAATCCTTAATTAACTGCTAATTAATCAGACATCAGTGAAATCCCAAAAGGACATTAAAACAAGCAAAGACATACACCATAGTGTTACTAGAAGAAGAGAAACACAGATTTTCCGAATCTAAAAAAAGGAAAAGACTTTAATTACGAGTTTAAACAAAATTCCACACTATATTACAGGTGAGATACATCACCAAAAATAGTTCTTTTGAAAGACCACTGTGACAACAGCCATGTCCTAGCTGTTTGCAACGAAAGGAGGAGGAATATGTATAAGGTGGAAAATTTAAAAAGCATAAAATGATAAAATAAGCAGATGACACACTGATTGAGTTCATCATCATCAAGGGATCAAATCAGATGCATCCGAAACATTGCTCAGTCATCGATTGCGAAGTCGAAGGGCTCAAAGTCAGAGCGCACTTGTTTGGCCTGATCCTCTTCCTCCTCTTTTGTACATTTGCACTCTCTCCAGTCGGCACGCATGGGGATGTTCAACAGCGCCTCGCTCGCTAGCACTTCCCTGAGCACAAACACATAAACAGAACATATAGGTGCTTATATAAAGCAGGTGGTTACAGACCGGTCATAAACATTCAAATATTTATAACTCTTGGTAATAAACTGTCTGTTAAAAAAATTACCTGCCAAACTGCAAAGGGAAGTTTTTCTTGATGCGATAAAACAGTTTGTCGCCTGTATCCAGCTCCACATAAAAGTAGGGTGTTCCTGGAGGAGCAATCTGTAATGGGGGATATTACAGTTAGTCACAGGGCAAAACAGATCCTCTTGGTGAAAGATTATGCGTATTCTCCAGACGGAATCAACATCTAAAGTGTTACATTGTAACTGCACCTCGCTATTCAACATTTGGTCTGTAAAGGTGTGAACCAAATGCCCATACAATGCCTGTGTATTGTGAGGCCTCAAGTAAGAGGTCCTGACAGTGTCTGTCATCAGCTATAAGGTCTGGTCACACAAATCTCACTTGGGGTTAAGATACAGAAGACGGCTTTGCTACACTACTTTCTGAATAAAACTCTTTTTCCCCTGGACTTTGATCAAGCTTACTTATTTTATGTATTAGAGAGATCTAATACATATGGCAAGCCATTAAAACCAAACAGAGAAGTCTAACATTGGTCTCTTCATGACTTGCTTTCATAGATAATGAGAGAGTGAAAATGAGTGTATTACAACAGCACTTAAGTCCAGTCTAACTTTTTAAAACATTAATAATGCGTTTCATTTTTACATTCAGATGTAATTTCAAGGTGCCTTGTGAAAGTTTTGTTTTTATGGCTAAACGCTGGAATACACTACATGACTTTTAAGATCTGAACAGAAATTTAAAACACACACAGCATCATACACGTACTGACTCTGTGAATAGTGTCAAAGGAAAACTGGGCATCATACACTACACGAGCAAGGACTAAACTGAGTGGACTTGTACAGTTAAAAAAAAAATTATTTACATCATAAGAAATGAATTACAATTAACAATACGAGAAATATGTGAAATAAAACAAAACACACAACGTAATAAGTTATTAGATTAACATTGCCATTTATAATAATTTGTTTGTATAATGTGGCATGATTACACTGCAGTAGTAATACATTCACAATAAAAGTATATTTATAAATAATAAATATAAGAATGCATTAGAAAAAAAAAGAAAAGTGTACTCAACCTCAACTGAATCTTTACCTGTTTGAGGTCTGTATGAGCTGGAATTTCCATCAGTTCCATCTGCTGCTCTTCAGCTTGTGTCATGAATGCCTCCTTGATGTCATCTGTGCTGCACTTCTCCACAGGCACCGGCACTACCTGAGAACGGCAAATGATGTTTCTGTTAAACCCGTTATGCACTGCTTTCTCATTAAGAGGTCTCTGGAAAATCATGAATTTGGTCATCACTGGGAATGTGTCCCTCAGAAAGATTATTCCTCAGCGCAGACAGACTGCCCGTCCGCTCAGACTTAAACTGATGAAATGATGTTGAAGTCTGTGATTGGTGGAGGGCTGGGAGTCTCTCGCACTCTCCAAGCTGTTATCAATTTACAAGACTTTCTTTTTTTATATATGTGGTGCTGCTTAGACTGACCTGGGGTCTGTACAGGTCAGTCCATTCAGGCAGATGCCACAATCGCATTATGAGTGAGATGGTATTTTGTACAGACCTGTAGTTGAAGGTGCTGGCTGCGGTAGTTCCTCTCAAAAATGACGCACCGTCGGCCTCTGCTTTTACAGAACTTCTTGATGGCACTCTTGTATTTATCCATCTCTTCAACCACCTCCGATGCCAAATCCACCACTGACTGGTAATGTCCGATGGGCAGCAGGAGAACATGGTCAGGAGTAAGACCACCCTTAGCAAGAGCCATGTAACACTGGAAACAGATTAGTTACATTAAAGCATGATGAGATAATATTTGACAAATAACCTATCTTTATTTTTTAAAGCTTTCTAAAGTGACACCAGGCTAGAGAATCCATATTTTGTGGACTCACATTCGTTCCGATGCTTATGACCAAGTGCTTCTCGACTTCTGGACTTGCGAGGCAGAACCAGCAGGGTCCAGTGGGCTGTGCTGTAGGTAGAGGAGAAAACAAGGCTTGAAATACGTTCTGCTGAATATTACAGCATAAGGTAATAAACACAGGCTCCATTAGACCAGTTGAAAGATTGATGGTGAATGGACTCACGGGGTCTCCGGGGCTGTTTGGGATGATTACGTCCATCTCCGTCTGTTTGTCTCTTCCTGCCATGACGCTGTTGATGCTGTGGTTTATTCTGGCCCAGATCAAAAAAGAACTGGGATGCTGGTTCCTCCTGAACAAAAAGCAGAACTTCAAATAACAAGGTACACTACTGTTCCAAAATTTAGGGTCATATTGACTGAAATATTGACAGTACAAACAATATTAATTACATTTTAGATATATTTCAGCAGAAAACAGGTCTTTTAAATTTTGCCTTGGTAAACATTAAGAGATAAAACACCAACAACAAAAAAACTACTGACCATATAAAGTATATGTAAGCAAAAACTGCACACACACAAACCTCTTCGCCTGTAAAAGAGGTTGGCGGTTTTTCTTTCTTCCCATCTTTCATGGGTTTTCTGTAGGGATTTTCTGTCACATCCTGAGGCTGCTTGACTAACTCTGCAGGGTCCATGTTTTTCATCGGGACGATGTTGAACGCATACAAATACTATAAGAGAAGATCAACTTTACAGTTAAACCACAAATTCAGTCTCTCTAGTAATTAAGGCTAATATTAAAATTCTATACATTTGTATAAATTAAGCACTAAATTTAAAATTTAAATAAAGGCTACAAGTGAATTCAGCTGTCATAATAATATAAAATATAGATGCTAATTCTGATATTTGCCGAAAAATTATACTTAGCGTTAATTATTGTCTTTAAATATTAAATGTAAGCAGTGCTGTTAAACTAAAACTTTTTATTAAAACTCTTATTTGAAATAGATTTGAAACGAAACATAGCAACTAAAAGAAAATGACTTCTAAAATAGAAGTAAAAAAAAACATTTAACAAACAAACAAACAAAAAAAAGGACAAAAACACAATAAAAATATGTAAAACTTTACCAAAACAAAAACACACCTTCTTTTTGGCAGGATTGTTGACAGTTGCCAAAGCAATGAATCTACTGACATGCTGAGCATTCTCTTGAAGGACCACGTGATTCCTGCAAATTCATACACATTTTGTAAACAAATACGATCTGAAAAGCAAAACATATCCTCAAGCTGTAATGCCGCACCTGTAGGGCAGCCTCTCATAATGGACCGCTTCCAGTCCCGCAAAATGGTAACGGGGCTTCAGCTTGTCAGCGAGATCTGCGATGGACGAAACCCCACAATACTTTGTATCAGTTTCCTACAAAAGGTCGAGAAAGAAAAAAAAGACCATTGAGGACATATTCAGGAAATACCTGCAAAACTGATCCAAATGTATTAAAGGAACACAACAAAGCACTGACGGGACTGTTTCCATACTGCCATACGCCTCGAGGCCACTGCGAGGTCAGGAGAATGTCCACTCCTTGAAATTTGGAGTTAGACAGCAGCGGGGCCATCAGGGCAGTGATGTCTTTAGAGGTGAAGCAGTGTGAGGGAGCAGGCTCCTGTTGAGCTTCTCTGCCACTGACATAGGCGATCTGAAGCCCCGATGCCCCTGTGAAAATGCCTCTTCGACCTGTGCGGGGGGAAGAAAAAGTATTTTTCTTTTTATTTAGAGAGAAATATGACTAATGTTCAAAGGTTAACATTTTGGCCAATGACAGAAGAAAATGCAAACACTGAGCAGATGTTTTAGCTATATCTGTTGAGTGTTTTACTTTTATGTAGTGAAAAAATCTTGTGCATTTAAACGTTGCACTCAATGGAGTATTCAAACTTTTTTTTAGCATATTCTGAGCGAAACATTTGACTGATTTTAATATTTTTAAACGCATTAATGCATGCGAAACTTATGTTTTTAAATTTAACATTAACATATTGAGTAATATCAGCCCTTTTCTGAAACTGTGCTGAATTTTTTTTTCCAAAACAAAGGGCTATATTTTATCAATGTCTTTAATAAATTTTTATATCACTTGTTTGCTATGAAGAACATCCATCTAGCCTCACAATACACGTATATTAATACACTACAAGCCAACACTGGG
>JAUMHR010000047.1:8725642-8741965 GCA_032361145.1 Enteromius fasciolatus | reverse complement strand
ATCACTTGTTTGCTATGAAGAACATCCATCTAGCCTCACAATACACGTATATTAATACACTACAAGCCAACACTGGGCAAAATGCAAATAAAAAAAAAATGCATTAATCTTACCCAAACTTGTGATGTTTTCTGCCAACTCGCAGCCATCAGAGTTTGGGAAATACTTCACAGTACCTTGGCTGGCTGCGCCGAGGATGTATGTGTGAATGGGTGCTGTGGGTTTAGAAATAATTCTAATTAATACAGCTTGGTGTGATTAAAAACAATTCAATTTAAACCTTAAAGGAAACCTTACCCTTTTTGGCACCAGATTTGTACGCTTCCCATTCTGCTTCAGCCTCAGAAGAGTTTCCAAAAAATTCACCAACACACAGCAGCAACTGAAAAACAACACTATCGGGTCAAACCCTCAAGTCTGTTATGATTGTCGCTTTAAAATAACAGATACACGTGCGGACTCACATCAAATTGCCCGCTCTTTTTCTGAATGGCGTTCACCCGGTTGAACAAAGCATTTATTCTTCCTTCAACGTCACCACATGCGAGTCTGAATGAAATATAAGAAACAGCGTGGACACACAAAACACGTGAGTCTTTCACGCGCACACTTTTATCTAATCTGTTTATTATGACGGCAAATCACTGATTACCATAGGTAACGAGCCAACTAACATTCACTAATGCCTCTTTTCAACCCAAAAGCAACACTTACACTCGTAAAGGCTTATCTTCCATACCGAATAATATAGAAATGTTCTTAAAAATTCCTAAAATTAATGTCTCTTGTGTCTGAGCATTCGCGTTAAACTGTGCGTCGACAAAATAAACCCTGCCAGAAAAGAGAGTGAACTATTTCGGCCGCCTATTTTTAAAATAGATACCTTAAGGAGAAACGAAGTTTTGTCAGTGCTAAAAAATATTAAATGCATTTGATCAACTACAATATACAAAGTATAAAATTTATAAGCGCGACAATAAATTACAACCCTGAAATCACATCACGTTTCTCTCCGGAGGAAATACAAAAGTGGCACAGTATAAGAGCATTAAACGCCTCATGTATGCGCACATTATGCGCAATATCAGCGCCAGCGATTATCACTTTAGAGTTTAATACAATCGGTTAAAATAAACCGTTATAATATATATAATAAAATAACATAATATATATATTTCTTTAACGCGTTAATATCACATTTGCACATATATTAAAACACATACCACTGCGCAAAACTGGGGCGAGCAGCACGCAACGTGACGCAACACAAACCACGTGACCAAAACAGGAACTGATTTACATTTGAAAAGCCGAAGTGAAGATTGTTATAAACGGCTATATTATTTAAACCACAACAACGATTTCTATAAGATCAGCGTTTAAATAAATGTAAATGGGTCGCAAATGCAGATTAACTGACAGTATAAACCTGCTAAATTAAATATATATAAAAAGACAGCTTAATCTATTAAGCATTATTCGATTATTAGTATATGTAACGTTAGACCATCTCGCTTGTTTGCGTCTGCAATGCAGACCTTATTTGCAAATGACGTGCTTGTTTATGAAACATATGCATGCACATGAGCTGAACGCGCTGAACATCTCCATATATAGGCTTTGGCATCGAATGATGTAAAAGCGCTTCTAATCGCAGCTGAACAACAACAACAACAATCCCTCATCCCAGGACGGCAGACATGACATCCCCCGAGCAGATCATCGAGATTGTGATGGATGACAAAACGTACAACGTGAGTAAAAGCAAGCTGATCGAGAAGAGCGATTACTTCCGCGCGCTGTACAGCTCCGGGATGCGCGAGTCGGCGGAGGACTCGGTGCAGCTGCGGGGATTGAGCGCACCGGGGCTGGAGCTGGTGCTGGAGTTCATCAACACCTCCAAAGTTCAAGTGGACGACGAGACTCTGGAGGACCTGATCGAAACAGCATCCTTCCTGCAGGTCACTTCTATTTTAAAACTGCTGCTGTCGGAAATCAAACAGGAGAACTGCGTCGAGCTCTTCAAGCTCTCGGAAATCTACGGGATTCACGATCTCAGAAAAGCTTGTTTGAAATTCATGTGCTGCTATTATCATCCCATGCTGCGCAGGCCGGAGTTCAGGATGCTGCCAGCTCCTCTGCGGGATGAGATCCGAGATATGCGCATGAAAGGCACGGCCACTTTAGTTGCAATTGGAGATTTCACTGACACCTGTCTGGACCTGGCGAATCAGGACGAGCCTTGGTCTATGTTGAGATTTGATGAGCTAGAACAACGCTGGAAACCTCTAGCCAACAATCTTCCCCAGGACATGATCAACGTCAGAGGGTACGGATCTGCTGTGCTGGACAACTACTTGTTCATTGTTGGTGGATACAGAATGACAAGTCAGGAGATCTCAGTGGCCCATTGCTACAACCCCTGCAAGAATGAGTGGAACCATGTGGCGCCTTTGAACCAGAAGAGGTACAATGCACTCTCCATCTGTCCATTTGTTGTGGTTTGTGCAGTGCAAAGGATCCGTAAGTGCTCTTTTTGTGTCCAGATCCAACTTCAAGCTCCTGGCCGTGAGTGGGAAGCTGTATGCGGTTGGAGGCCACTGTCTGAGTACGGTGGAGTGTTATAGTCCAGAGCAGGACTGGTGGACGTGTGTGGCGTCTCTGCCTGATCCTCTGGCTGAGTTCTCTGCCTGTGAGTGTCAGGGCATGATCTACGTCATGGGCGGTTATACCTCTAGAGGTGTGTTTTACTGAGAGATGGATACACAAACACAAAATAATTACTTTCTTATGTTTTTGGTCTTATTGTGGTTAATTCATCTTTGTGTTTTTTTCCAAAAGAAAAAATGCTTGTCTTTACTTGCTTTACTTGTGGAACTTTTTCCACCCCCCCGTTTCTCTTATTTTTAAACTAGATTGATTTTTCCCCCCAAATGATTATTTATTGGTATTGACCAGCATAGGATATTTGATAACTCTTAATTAAGATATTCTAAGATGTAAATGACATTTTCCTGCAATTTACACATACATATTTAAAACATTAATTTAGCAGATCACAACATTAATATCCATTCATGTTTTGTACATGGTAAATAAATACATAAAACATACTGTATATGGTGTATTATAATGTTGTGATGCCTAATTTAATTTGTCATCATATTTAATTGATATTATTTAATTTATTTTGACAAAATAGTGTAGAATTTGTATTACTTCCTGGTTATTAATAAGTTACGGATCACTACATAACATAAAAAAGATTGCTCTTGCCATAATTTTATTAAAGGTACAATATTACCTTTAAGTGAGTATAGATTATAGCAAAGGTGCTTTCTTATTTACCCTATTTTTACTTCTAGATCATTTTTTTGCCATCATCTATCACCTGGTTTTACAGACAGGGCTTTGACTAATCCAGGATTAGGCCATATTTCCTTTAGGACTAGTATTTTTATTTTATATCTTAGAAAAAAACATTACTGGTGTGCATCTTGACACAAAACAAAGGCACTGATATATTTGTAAGATCAGTCCTTGCAAGTTACTTTCAGTTAAAACAGGTCAGACTTACATTTTAGTCTTAAGATAAACAACTGCAATTTCCATTTCATTCTGACTTTAAATTACTACATTAAAACGATCTTTTCTAATTCAATCATCTAATGTCTGACAGATAGGAACACCAACGTGCTGCGCTACTGCCCCGCCTCAGACACGTGGTCCGTGTTCCGTTCCTGTTCGGCTCATGTGCGCAAGCAGCAGATGCTCTCAGTGGAGGACACCATCTATCTGGTGGGCGGCTACACGCACGAGCTAGAACCTGCAGAAATGGGGCAGCGGAGACTCAGCCAGACGGAGGACATGCTGACGGTACAGTCTTACAACGTGCAGACGGGACAGTGGTTGCAACTTAAGGAAAACACATCAAAGTCTGGCTTAAACCTCACCTGCACGCTGCACAACGACGGCATCTACATTATGAGCAGAGATGTCAGCCTGCCCACCAGCCTGGAGCATCGCGTCTTCCTCAAGTACAACATTTTCTTAGATGCCTGGGAGGCCTTCAGACGTTTTCCTGCTCTGGGACAGAACATGCTGCTTTGCTCTCTCTACCTACCCAATGTCCTGTGAGCCACACTGTTCAAGCATCTGGAGAAGACTGCAGACTGCTGGGGAACACATTTTGTTGTAGCCGGCCCAGCCTGGTCAGAAGTGGCAAGTTTGTGGTCAGGTTTACCACAATGCTTTACTAGATCGGCTTGATCAACCAACACAAAGAACCTGCAGGAGACATTAAAGGAATAATATAGCCAAAAAATTACAATTTGGTCATTATTTACTCCCCCTCAAACTGTGTGACTTTAAGAGAGTGTCTGAAACAACAGCTTTGTGTTTCATGGAAGGAAAAAATCACATAGGTTTGAAACAACATTTGTTTTTGGTGAAATAGTTATTAAATAAAGGTCAACAGTTTGACTTTGATTATTAAAAGCCTTGAGATTGAAAGGAATGGAAAAATGAAAGTTTGCATTCACCCTCAGGCCACTCATCAGATACAGATGAGCAATTTATTCAGTGTTACATCTCTTGCTCATCAGTGGATCCTCTGCAGTGAATGGGTGCCGTCATCTTGTGAAGCTAAAAGCTTTGTGTTTGTAATAAACAAATCCAACATTAAGGAATTTTAACCATAAACTACAAGTCCATAATCCAAAAAGTGTATTCTCTCTTGCCCGCTCATATTTATTTAAAACTTTTTTACATTTGTAAACAGTGTTTGATCTCTTCGAATTCAGACAAGATGGCTTTTGTACTGGAGGAATAGTATAGCGTCTATTCTAGCCAAAAGCAACAGTTTGTAGTTAAAACGTCTTTATGGATTTGTTCATTACAAACACAGCTTTTATTCACTTTACAAGATGTTGGAGTCACATGTGATACTTTTATCAGTCTCATTCTGACGGCACCCATTCACAATGGTAAACAAGTGATTAAATGCTACATTTTTTAGATCTGTTCTGATAAAGAATCTTGGATGACCTGAGAGTGAGTACATTTTTTAGCACATTTTCATTTTTCTGAAAATTATTCCTTTAATATCTCTATCAGATGTTCTGTTAAGGTACTCAAAATCAGTTTTAGTATTCATGTATAATTTTATTTATCTTGGCAGAGAGAAAGAACACTACAAGAGATGTACCAAACATTTCCAACCTGCGCTTCTAATGCCAATGCATGAACAGTACCTTAAAGATATATTACAGGACATATACAGATTTACTTCTGCTAATATACACACAAGTGCACAAGTAAAGGCTTCAGACTTATAAAGCCGTCGAAATGAAAACACTAAACTTACATAAGCTGATTAACCAACTTAACATGAAGCGATAATTAAAGACATTAAACAGAGAGTTCATCCAATAATGAAAATTCTGTTATCATTTACTTATACTAATGTCATTCCAAATCTGTGTGTAAATGTCTCACCCTTGTCACTAGGGTCTAATGATGTTTTGGACCACACTGATTTCCATTAAATGGACTAATACTTAAACTTTTCACAGTGAAACATAAGGGTTAGTAAATGCTCGCAGTGTTAGCATTTTTGGGTGAACTGTGCCTTTAAGATCCTATGTGCCAGACTAAATGGTGATTGTTGAAAATATTGACTATATGTGCCTGAAAAGGTCGTTCATTATTTTTTTTTTCAGTACCCTTAGTTGAATTATTTTATTACAAATAATGTACATCTGGAAAAGTGTCTTAAAATGTGCTGCACAATTACATAAGCGCCTGACCTAACCGCTGTGATGCATTTTTGCATTAGGTTGTGTGAGATGACCTGCTGAGATGTTATTTTGAAAGAAAAGGTGATTCGTTTTATTTGAAGTGTTAAGTACTTTATACTTATGTTCCATTTATTGTACTGTTTTGATGTTTTTCATATGCCGAGCCAAAATGGATAATGGTTTTCTTGAGCATTCCCAAGTTGCCTTGAAAATGTAAAGGAGTAAGTTAAATAAAAATGTTCAGGGAAGCAAATAAAAGGCTTCATATTATTTCTGTGGGTCTGTTTTTACCTTTGTTTTGATGTCAAACTGTCACTGGTCCTTCTTAGTGAGGTCACCTTCTGTCGTTCTGTCCTCACAGAGGAAGTCAATGCATAATCATCACGTCTGTAGACATACTGCAACGTCCCATCAGATCAGCCGTGTCATTGTTGCAGCAAATGGGTCGGATGAGCTTATTGCCATTGAATCAGATTGTTGTCCATTTTCTGTCCTTCATTGCTTTTCTTGGCATCTGCTCTGTAGATTCTATCCTGTGTCTCATAGCATGTGTATGTCCTGGAATGACGCTGGTCACTGGGTCTTAATGTTGAACAGATGTCCAAGCAAAGACAGGTCATTATGGTGAGGCAGTTGCTGGTTAAGTGTGACTAATTGGTTATCATACATACTGATAGTGACAACATGATTCAGATGACCGGATACACAACATGCACCTTATAATATAAATTCTGTTACATTTTTAATGAAATTGAATTAAGAGACTCTTACCTGATTTGTTAGAAGACCAGTTCATTCTTGTTTTATACAGCAGGTAATTTGATTTGAACATATACAAATTTGTTTTCTGTATGTGTTTCTATGACAACAGACTTGACTTACTGTGATGCGTATATATAAATACACACAATATATATATTCACATTATATTACATTAAGCACCATGTATAAAGAAATATATGTCACTTCTGACTGTATATTAGTACTTACACAGCACATACCTCAATCCTACCCCATACTTAACATTAACAACTACCTTACTATTAATAAGCAGAAAATTAGGAGTTTATTTAAGGAAAAGTAGTAGCCTATAGTTAATTAATAGTGAGAACTGGTCCTCAAACTAAAGTGTGTGTGTGTATGTATACATATATATGTGTGTGTATATATACAGATATAGTACTATTTTTGCCTTAAATAAGAATTGGGGAGGGTGTTGAGTGACTGCATTTTCTTTGAGCTAAATATAAGTTTTTTTTCAGGTCAAAACATGACAAGCATCCTGAAATTTACTTCAATTTTGAAAATTTGTTTTCTAATTTGTTTCTACATTACTTAGAGGCAAAATATAAAAAATAATAACACAGCCACTTGGTGTCGCTGCAACTTAATTTAACATGCAATATATATTTTCACCACACATGCACATACACAGTTCTGTTATTCATCACAAATGCACATAATGCACATGCAGATGAATAGAGTATTTACATATTAAAACCATTTAGAATATAAATACCAATACAAACACATCAAAAACAGTGGCAATATATATATATATATATATATATCAAGCACACGGATAAAGAACAGGCTGCAAAGAGTAGTGAGTAGTTTTTTTGTATTACAGTGACCTCTTTTCCAATAGCCAGCAGCATGATTTGTACTGGTTGGGAATTGGGGGTTGAGTGAGGGGAGTGTGTCTTTTACTGATTTTCTCTAGTACACCATGTAGACCACTGATAACATCTCTAGCAAATCAGAGCCCAAGAAATGCCTAACGTTGACTTTAATGTGTCGCTGCTGTAGAGCACTGACTCTCTGACGAATCACAGGACCCAAGCTAGAAGAAACGCACCAGAAACAGCTTGTTCTACCTCAGTGACTGATTTAACAAGTCACATCTGCTCTGGTGTATTGATGGACCTCACAACTCTCTATGTAGTTTTGATACACATGCAATACCAATAAAAAAAATTATATATATATATATATATATACCAATAATATGATATATATGTATATGTACATGATGTACATACATATATATATATATATATATACGTATATATATATATATATTTTTTTTTTTTTTTTTTTTTTACGGAAATATATTTAAAAATATATATTAAACCAAATATATTTGGTTTCCACTAACTCCTAACTCCAACTTAGCTGTGCAACAAAGTGCCACTGTATTTTAATCCATGTATCCATGTTTAAAAATAAATAAATATATGCATAGGTCTGTAATATGTACACTCAAAATTGACAGTAAAGATTTTGTCACTGTATCTTTAAATATAAATGAACAAACAAACGAATGAATGACTGACTGACTGAATGAATCAACCAATCAATCAATCAATCAATAAATGGTGGACTAATTATGTTTAATATACTCAAAAAGTGAAAGAGAAGATATTTAGTGCCACTGTAAACTAAATATAAATCTATTTTTGTACTCGTGTGAGTTAGAACGAGAAGACCAAAGTTGAAGGGTAAACAGTGTTTCAAACGCTTCCTCATTCCAAGCTAATTAATGTTACACACTGAAAAAAAAATAGAGAGAGCAAGATGAAGAGAAAGCACGAAAGAGTGCGAAAGAGAGGTAGGTGGAGAAAGAAAGGGGGAGGTGGAGATAGAAAGAGAAGGGGAGGAGAGAACGAGAGGGAAACAGGAGAGGACAGTTCGTCTCTGCAGCGCTGCAAGGACAGAGTGAACATCTCTGGGATGCAGACGGACCAAAGCTCTCAACAATCGCACACTCTTCACTATGACAACCACGCCAATCACTGCACTGGACTGACAGCTGTCAATCAACAGGAGAAGATTATCAGGATCACCTGCTACAGGAGAGATTACAAGCTACATTAAGGGACTTAAGCGGAGTAATTCCAACTTATGGTTGGTTAGAAGTTGCTATCCAGAGGGAAATTGGCCATTTTTGGCCTGCATGCATTCGTAGTGTGAGTGTGTGCTTTAGGGGGAGTGTGTACGAGGTTGTCTTGCTGTGTTATCAGGGTCAGAGTCTTACTGGCTGTCAGTGCAGCGCCACAATAAGCTTTAGTAGAGCACAATTTAGTAGGTAGCTCTGTGTATTTAGCATATTAGCCACTAAAACCATGAGTGAGGGTAAAAAGGAGTTAGAGATGAGGGACAAAGCCATCATGCACCAGCAGAGGAGACTGAAACAGGCCACCCAGTTCATGCACAAGGACTCCGCCGATCTTCTGCCTCTGGATGGGCTGAAGAGGCTGGGAACCTCCAAAGACCTGGTGAGTGGCTCTTTTGTTTAACCACAAAATGGTTGAGGCAGTTAGGAATTTACTGTGAATATGCGAAAGCATGCATGCTTGCAGTTTTACATTTATGCAAATCAGTAAACCGTGTCAAATGTTTCTGCATCCCATCACGCAATGCTGACATGATGCATTATTTAGCGCTCAAGGCATGGCAGTGAATGTTTCTGACACATCAGTAGATCCGGTATTCAGCTTCCCCTTCATGCTGCTAGATGAGAGTCACACACACACACGTTATGGTTTATATCATGGTGAAGACCTCCCATTGACTTCTTTTGTACTTGAATCAAGCTAATTATTATAATTACTATTATTAAAATCCTTTTGACATTTTTATGTGAAATTAAGTGATTCGTTTATAAGGATGTTGTGAGGTCGCAAACTACAATTTTGATTCTACTGAACCTGTTTATATTAGGTGGACACTTTAGTTACCTGAGAAAAAAACATTTTATTTATGTTTATGTTTATTATAAACATAATGAGAAAAATATATGATAAAATGAGTAATTAGGTACAATATATAAATTCACAATTGCAAATAAGGTTGCAAGGAATCACAATTGTGCTTATACTTAGAGCATCAAGTGAGTGTGGCTTTGTTTTATATACAGTGCATTAAGTTAAAAGTGTCATGAAGTTAAAGTTAAAAGTGAGTTATGTACATTTGTATAATACTTCCACTTCTGTATTTTTTGCTCTGTCAATGAAAATATTCCCAAACAAAGGCGATTGTCATACATATCAGTGCTCCGTTCTTGAATAAACCACTGTTTCAAAGGAATCAATCAGCTGGGTGAATAATTCAATGACTTACTCATAAAGACACTTAATGATTCATTCCCAAAGAAATCAGTAATTATAAACAAATTAGTCTACTGAGTCAACAACTGTGCTTGAAATCTCATGCTTTCTAAGGTACTACAACTTTCTTTGCAACACAAGACGTAGTATGTTCTATATATTACTGAGAGGATGTAGAAAATCATACTAGATCCACCATGTTGTCATTGTCATGTGACTACAGCATCATTTTCATTGCTTCTTGGCCTCATGGGATAGTAAAGTGACCATTATAAGGCACACGTCAGAATCTCGCTAGATAATGTAGGTCATCTGGTTACTTTTCGCCGATTGTTCTGTGAATACTACACATTCGGTCAAATGATACATTTTCACATACTGTTTACAACTACTATAGTATACATATTTGGACTCCAATAAGGATTCATTTAGACGCCACTTATCGCCACTTACTGGTGTAAGAATTTACCCTAAAGGAAAAAAATCACTGACAATGCCCACTGTCAGTAGTAATGCATACTACTGATTAAGATTGAGGGCTAGAACTAATCCCCCCCCAAAAAAAAAAAAAAAATTATTGAGGTTACATGAGCAAGACAGGAAAAATACTAATATCCTCTATGAGCTTCTGCGTGGCAATGGAGTTGAAATCTCCATAACGGTGTGCAAATTAATCCTCTCATGAATTAATAAGAGCCGCATATTTCCACTGAAGATTTTTTCACAGCTTAAGCTCTAGCTTCCCCCCGACATAGTTTAAGTTACCAGAAGTTTAAAGAGAAATATGGGTGGACACACATAATGGTTTACCTCATGGCAACCTAATTATAATATCTTACCCCTAATACATATACTTAAAAGCACCTTTTATTAAGTCTCAGCGGCACCACAAAGTCCCCACAATATAGGCAAGTCCATTTTAACTACTTAACAATGTGCCAATAATAAACCGAGAGCAAATGTTCTGTTCAGTTACTGATATCCTCTCGCTCATTAACAGTCACTGAATTGTACTTGTTCTGTCTCTTCAGTATAATAACTGTCCCGCTCTCATCTCTAGCCACTACTCTGATTAGATGGCACATACCCAAACTCCCAGGGTGCACTCCAAGAAACCTTCAGAATCCCAGTGCGCATGCGCGTGCTTGTATGTGTGTGCCTATGATTAGAGAATGCATTTAAATGATCTCCGTGCACAGCAGGGAAGAGCTGAAGCTTGTGTGCACAGCTTACGATGTCAGAGCCTCTAAAAAGTGTGAGCTGAAGATAACCGGCTCTCACCCACAGTGGAACGGTCCGTCTAACAAGCCAATTTAAATGCTTGATGTTTCTCAAGGAATATCATACTGTTTTGCGTTATACTGTTTGTGCAGCTGTTTTTCAAATCACCATCTGGCTTGCGTTACATAAAAAAAAAAAACACAGCAGCAACAACAAAACAATTCTTTTTCGCTGTCTCCTGCCTGCTTTGTGAAGCTGTCATAAGCAATTATTCACTAGATTCGATCTTGACGCTCTTCGATGGCACAGATATGTCACGCTTGTCCTGCCGTGGCGAGAGGGGCAGACAAATACCTACTGACAGTTAGACAGATGGTACTGTCTTGTTGCACTCCACAGTGGGCTGTGTACCTCTTAAGGGCAAAAGAAAAATTATGTTCTACAGTATGTGTGTAGATCGACCTGGTTTCATGGCATAAACGTACCTGGGTGCCCTTTTTAGTCAGAGACAAAATATGTACCGATAAGTACATATCGCTGCAGCTTCCAAAAGAAATGAACACTAGAGGCAGTGAAACTCAGACAGCTTTTATTCCTTTACACACAAATTTACAGAGTTTCAATTAATAAAGTGCAATTTTTGTACAATTTCTTGTAGAATATCATGTTATGACTTGAAACAACATTAATATGCTGGAAAATCTGAAAAAGGATGCTTTTAAACGTTAGCATCACACATATCCAGCTTCATATCTATGAGTTTTCGTCGATGGTAGGTTCGTTCTGTAGCTTATGGAGTACAGAGATGTATTTGAGACGTGAGGAGCTCTGTAACTACGGTTAAACAGAACAGTTCAAATCTGCATAAAGAGAAGTTGAAAAGACATGGTTTCATCAACAAATGCCTTTTTTAAATCAGTTTCGCATTTGTTAACACTGTCGGGATGTATTTGGTGTCGGGCATATTTCCAGTATGGTAGAGCATTCACTTTTAGCGACAGTCCCTCAGATATTTAATGTAATAAAAACATAGTAATAACGTAATAAAACTGTGCCAGGGCTCCCATATTGAACCTTTGTTTTAGCGCCGCTCAGAGGACGTTTGTATCTGAAACTGTGGCAAAAAGTGCACAGAGGTACATTTTTTTTTAGGTTAGTTTAGATGGATGAAGCACAGGGTGTAAAAAACAACTCACAACAAAAGTCCAATTAAGTATGTATAATTGTATGTATTGCATATGAAAAATGTATACATCAAAGAGTCCAAATCCACGAGGACTATACACAGTACCTGTTGAATTCCATTTTATACCCATTTATCTCAATGGCAGTTGCCTAGCTGGCACAGACCCTGTGCCACCCAAGCAACTGCTATTGAGTCTGTTTCAAAGAATCACACCCTATAAAATTACTAATGAGGTATGAAGTGTGTGAAAATGCGAGGGCAATGATATTAGAAGTGTTATCAAGTCCCCCTGGTTTGCTGCTCTCATTAACTCATGAGTGTCACGTGAAATTGTTCTCGTTATGTAACCTTAGGTTTGTTTTTCAGCTCTCTGGCCCTCAGGCCTTTTGCAACCCCTTCTTTTCTCTCTCTACTCTCTTGTTCTCTCTTGCCGTGACGCAGAGAGCAAAGCAGCGAGCATGAAAAGGGCACACTCAGATCGGCACTCATGCGCAGGAGATGAGTGAAAAAGAAAGAAACCTTCCTTACACTGATTCCTAATACACTGAGGAACTATGTGCTGTTTATGTTCCCGCTATCTGATGGCCAAGGCTGCACATTTCTCACCATTCAAAGAAATCATGTGGGAAGACAATGACTGAATGTGTGTAAAAGAGTTTTATCATGTTACTCACAGGCTACATTTCAGTGCTTTCTATAGAATCTATATATATTCCTACAATAAAACAAATGTAAAAAAGATTCAAATGTTAAATGTGTATCAGCAATGATACAAAATGACACAAAACGGACATAGCTGAAAAGAACATAGTAAGTCAGATGATTCAATAAAGGACTGTGATCTAGTTTAGCGTTCATTATCAGACAGATAAAAATAGTAATCTTTTCAAAGCATTCATTGAAAGAACCAGCTTATGAAAGTCACGGCCATACTGTGTTTTTGATTCACTATATGGAACTGGCTCCTCACTAAACTAAATCGTTTATGTTGAATGATTTTGATTCACTAAAATAAGTTGTCTTCTAAGAGGTATTATTTTGGGAGCCAGACAAAACTGGTCATGCTGAATGTTTTTGATTCACTAAAAAGAATCAGCTTATGTGAGTTTTTCATTTGGGAATCAGACTAAACTGATCAAATGAAATATTTCTGATTCACAAAAAAGAATCAGCTCATAGAGTCATTAGTTTAAGAACCAGACTAAACTGTTCATGCTGATTGTTTTTGATTCACCAAAAAAAAAAAAGAGCCATTAATTTGTGAATCAGACTAAACTGGTCATGCTAAATGTTTTTGATTTACTAAAAAGAAATGGCTCATAAAAGTCATTAGTTTGGGAAATTAGACTAAAATGATTAATTCAATTAAAAAAGTAAGTCATTACATCATCAGTCGCTCGATGCATACTTATTATGGTACATTTATGCATCCCATGAGAATAGCTTAGTACAAAGATGTTTCTCTACATTATTTTGCAACACAAACTGTAAGCTTACATTCATATTTCTTTTACTATGATGCTAAGTGTTTAGCAATGGGCAGTACTACTTCTCCAAGCTATTATGAATCAAATTAATTAGTGTCTGTTATTACACAGAGCTCTAGAGTTCTGGATTCTGATTGGTCAACTGCAACATTCTACAGTCAAGTATTTTTGTATAATAACCTAAATAATCACATTTTTTTGATATAAGCCAGATAATGTACAGTATCAGTATCCATTCAATACTGCAAAACGAACACCAATGTTATGTCACTGATACAAAAGCAAAATAGCATAAAAGTGAGTAATGAGAGATTTGTGTCCTGACTATAACCCCCAGAGGCCTCATTGATTCTGTTTTGCTAATGAGAAATATTAACAATATTAATTAGGGTTACTTGATGAATGGCTGAGCCTTTTTTGCTCACCTCCATCCCTCTTCTCCATCTCTTGGGGATAGACCGAAGCTGAGATACAAAATGTTCCTTCAGGAGAGATGCTAAAAATACTACCTGTGTCAGGGGGGAAATAAACAGCTGTACAATAGCTTCACAGAAGGCAAGGCAAGGGAAAGGGTTAAGACAAACAGAGAGAGAGAGAGAAAGAGAGAGAGAGCAGCTGGCTGTGCATGTTGTGTGTGTCAGAGGATGTCTGGTGCTGGGGCGGGAGATCAGGAGGGGAGAGCAGCCATTAGGCAGGTCACATGACTCTCTGAATGAGAAAGAGGAGCCTGTTGCCATCTGATAATTAGCTATTAGCTGACAAAGAGAGCAAGCTCTTTTCGGGGCAAAGGCCTAAATCATGCCCAGGTCATGTTTCACCCCAGAAATCAGGAAAAAATAAAAATAAAAATAAGACTGTTGGAGTTTTTTTCATTTTTTACACGATTATTACATTTGTTCTCATTACACTGCACTCTACATCCTCATTATGCTCTTCAATGACAATATATAAAACCATAAAGGATGCAATTATTTGCTTCATTTCCCTCATTCACTTCCATAATAGCTTGTAAGCATTCAATCAAAAGAAGTAGCCAGAGGAAAAACATCTATATAGAACCTTTTTTATTGCCAAAATATTTCATAGATTCAGGTAATATTAATACACTTCACATAGGAGCAAATGCATAATGAATATATAAATAAATATAATAAATAACATTAAAACAATATACTTTTTAGTATGTCTTATAGTTCTCTGTGAGGTTTCTCATTTCATTCTCATTGATAAAATGATAAAACAATAGACTTTCTATTCTATTCTCCTTCAATAAAGGAATAAGAATTGAAATCACTGCAGAGTAATGAAAACTGATGAGAAAGTTTTTTAAAGGAAAAGGGATATTTAAATTTGGAGAAAAGTAGAATTGCATCACTTACTCACCATTAAATGCTCTTGAGTAAATGGGTGCCGTCTGAATGAGAGGTCAAACAGCTAATAAAACAATAATCCACATGTAATTGACACGACTCACAAATGCTGTGAAAAGGACATAATGCAAGGCCCATGACCCATGCTGCAAACCCCAGTCATTTACCCCTTAATAGCCACAGACCTCTATTTATGTGCAATTCAACAGCACGGTGGTTTTGGACATGCTGTTCTAGAACGAACATGCTTTCTAAAAATATAATGATTAGCTCTGACAGGTCGAGGATAGATTTTTCTTATGCAGACCAGGGATGACAATCGCCGCTGCATTAGAAATAATATGTGTCTAATTCACAGACCTACACAAATGAATCATGAATCATTCATACTAGCGCTTGCAGCATTCAGAAATTAAAATAGATTTTTAAATACTTCTTGTAGTGGGACTGAATAGATTTAGAGAGGACATTTGCATATGATCAAAATTTATCCATTGCATATTTGACTTTGAAATTAATCTTCATATAAGAATACTGCAAGGAAAAACTGCTTTTGTAAGCGTAACTTTATGGTTATGTCACCTTTACATTACCTAGACTGTATAATAAGACTGTATAATCTTATTATACGAATGTCTTATAATAAAAGGTGGCCACTATGTCCTAACTAGATTTTATTTTATCTGGTGTGTCAATGACTTTATATAATGTGATGCGCAAGGTCACGGATTGTTTCAAATCTAAAACCATCAGAAGAACACAAGAGCATCTCTCTATCAGGGCAACATGACTCGGTGGCTGTAGTGACAGTCAGCTCTCAAAGGAAGTAGGGCAAAAGAGACAGAGGAACATAATGCTATGATCAATCCTGTCAAAATCAATCTGCTGCGCTCTGTGAGTCAACCCAGATAAAGAGAAACATGGGTAATTAAAATAAATATGTATATATTGTGCAAGTTTAAGGTGAATTCAAAAACAGTTTCAGTCTGGTATTTATTGTCATGGGAGGAGCTTACGACAGACACAGTCAGGCCTCGGAGAGGCTTTTATTGAACACAATAATAATAAAATACTGTAAAGTGTCCAAGTGGAAAAGTGTCCAAAATATAGAGGGGAACTGGTGTCCTCGTCGTGATGCAGGGGTAGTGAAAG
>JAUMHR010000047.1:8708081-8722078 GCA_032361145.1 Enteromius fasciolatus | reverse complement strand
ATATTTTTTTTTTAATCACATATTTATAATGGAATTTTTTTTTTTTATAAATCAGCTAACCATATATGTGATATACTGTAAAGAATTATTATTTTGTGAAGAATTATGAAAATAGATTCCACCGATTTCAATCCAACCTCCTGATCCCACCTGTTCCAAATGGTCAGAAAGTAAAAACACTGTGACAAATGAACTGAAAAGCAATATTAGCAAATGACAGACATATACACAGAGGAAATATCCTCAAGTACTTTTATTAAAAGGTCTATTTACAGAACCGAAGAGTCGTGTTCAAGAGTCGTGATTCATTCTGTGTCGTCTTTCGCTATGTCCCCGTAGAGAACGTCTCCAATGAGTTTCCGAACCGCTACTGTATCACTGATATCTGTAAGGTGCACAAACACACACAGAGTTTTTATGCTCATTCGGTGATGATTCTCAGCTTTCCTGCAGAAGCCAAAACACTGAAGATGGCGCAAAAACAAACCAATGCATATTTCAAACCAACATGTGTGTGTCTATGTGGGTGCGTTATGAATAGAAATGTGCCGAAAGCACTGCTTAAATTAATTCTAAATTTAAAAAATGGGCACGAACTGATCCATTTTTGTTGTCAGAATCTATTTTAGACTCATCTAAGATATTTTGGAAATGCCACGAGGAACATTAATCAGAGCTCCAAAAAGCCTTAACACTAATTCATGCCTCCTAATGCTTCTCAAAATATCCCTTTGAATACATTTGCATAAAATAGTTCTTTTACAGATTCAGTAAAATTCAACTAAAACAAACTCTCTAATTTGCTACTGCTTAATATTTGATAAGCCACTCATTTTTAAATGGTCCCTTTGGGAATCAAAAAGTCAGTAATTAACCTAAAAATTAAAGCACATCTGTTAAACACTACAAGTATAGTATAGTTATATAGTATAAGTATATATATATATATACATA
Organism: Enteromius fasciolatus; assembly: GCA_032361145.1. Classification (NCBI taxonomy): domain Eukaryota; kingdom Metazoa; phylum Chordata; class Actinopteri; order Cypriniformes; family Cyprinidae; genus Enteromius; species Enteromius fasciolatus. The sequence goes on along the minus strand of JAUMHR010000047.1, from coordinate 8,721,124 downwards.
CTATAATATAACATAACATAACAATTTAATTTTTGCTTTCAAATGATTTATCGCATCCAAAATAAAAGTTTTTGTGTGCATAATATATGTTTATGAACTATGTGTATTTTGTATTCATAAATACACACAGTATATATTTTGAAAACTATATATTAATATATATTTAATAAGTAAACAACAGATTTATATATTTATACTGTATATATGCATGCATGTGTGTGTTTATATATACAAAATAAATGTACACAGCACACATACATGTACAGTATACAACAGCACTAAATACAATATAATACATAAGAAAAAAACCTAACATATTACCCATTTATTAGTAAACATACGTGCCTCGTTTGGCATCTCCACCTACAGTTTATCCTACAATCACGAATCATCTACCATCTTTGTTGGTTTCTCTCGTCCCGTGGCACGGTAAGCTAACCACGCTTTGAAAATCACATTGTGGGAGCACATCAGACTCAGAAGATGAATAATTAACAATGGCCCCAGGAAGTCAAGCTGGCTTTTCATTAACAACTGTGCATGTGGCAGGAGTCTGAGTGAGCAGAAAGACCTGACCCCCTTCGGCCCAGTCAAGCGCTTTCGAATACAAAGACAAATTGTGCCGCGTCTCAAGAAATTGAAATCATGTGGCACAAGAACACTAGTTCAAGAGTCTCTCAAGCCTCTGCACTTAAAACACGTTCAGAAGAACGACATCTGAGCAGGGTTATTTTTACACAAGAGATCTATTTTACACAGTCCAGTTCAAAGCAAAATTTGTATCCATTCATAATATCAGCTCTCTTAACCATTATCAGTCATAGTTTTTAACTCTAAAATGCATGCGTTTCATAACTATACATCGGCATGCACTTTGTAGATGTAGCTTGTACAGTTATAAATGTATTCAGAAACTTGATTTTGCTTTTACATCCTATTCCTTTCCCGGCTCCTCCAGATGGTGATTGTGAGCAATGTTGAGCTCTAAACAATCACACACACACGCACACAGACAGACGTCCACTCACCCACTCCCAGTCTGTGAAGCAGGTCTGGATACTCGGGTCTCTCTTCCAGCACACTCAGCAGGTTGGTGGGCTCCATCCTCTCCAGCTCCACCCTCCAGTACACATAGATCTTATGGTTAAAGCTCACGTAGACCAGGCAGGGGCTGTTCTTCCCATCCTTACATGCATACTGGCCTAATGGAGAAAACAAAAGCATGATAAAGACAACATATTACATTAAAGATTATGGTCCACATTAAATATGGTAAATAAATGGGAGTCAACATCCCATAAAAGCATAAATTGGGAGTAGGTTTTACAGGTAATCTCAAATTAAATTAAAGAACACAGATGCAGCTAGATTTTTCCATAATAATCAATGCAATCTACCAAGACCAAACGAGCTTCCATCACACTCATGCTGAGTGCAAAATCAGTTCAGACATGCTTTTTAGGTGTTAAATAGAGGCACAATTACCAGTAAATTGACTACTATAAACTCAGAATATCACAATACTTTATTTAAATGCTTCCAAAAAATAACCATATGCATGTCTTTTCATTGTTTTTTTTTTAAATACATGCAATACTAGCAAGGAAGTTTTTTTTCTGACTCCAGGGATTGCTCTGAAGCAATATGTTAATAAATGTGGCCCCTTATCATGTCAAAAATCTAAAACATTAAATAAAAGTAAAAAAAACCCCTGTAGATTATAAATATAAATTAATCAATATAATTAATAGTATAATTAAATTTCAACATATCATGTTTAATATTAATAATAATTGTATTATTAATAATGTATTATTATTATTTATTTATAAATTATTGTTTTAATTATATTAAAATATAATTTAATAATATTAAATATAATTTTTTATTGTAAATAATATTGATTTAATTAAATTTTATACAAAAAAATTATTATAGTAATAGTACATTAATGTTAAGTAATTCTAAAATACACAATGTAGTAACAGTTATTAAAAATCTGTTCAGATAAACAGACAAAAAAAGTATCAATGTTCTTTAATGCCTACTTAAATAAATGTAAATGTTACTGTTGCTTACCAGATATTAGTTGTATGGTGTAAAAACCACCGAGATATACCATATACCATAACATGAACAAGGTCATGTGGTAGAGACTGACATCTATTTGAGTTAACACCTGTTGCTAAATATGTAAATTTATGCAAATGCTCTGTTTACTACACTTGCTAAGATAAAAACATCAATCAACACGTTTCAAGCCGATAAGCTTGAATAAATACTTATTCAATCAAACTCCACCTCTGCATTTTTGTTCACACATCTAAAGCGGGAATTCACTAGGGTTATATGGACAAGGCCACGTAACATTTCACATGGGGTCTGATCTGTTTAGCATTAGAATATGTTTTTCTCCGGAGAGACCTTGCGTGAAAGCACAGCACCCCTCCTCGACATTCCCATCATACAGCAGACTCACAGAGACTGGGGCTGAATTTTAATGTGCGCACACTGCCTCCACATTTGCTTTCTGCATTTTCACAAGACGACAAAGACGACACAGGTGTATGAGCTGATAAACACTAGATGTACCGCGCGCGGCTTTGTTGTACATGAGTCAGTGCCTTTCAATGTCAAGCTGAATGCAAGTCATGATGCTTTTGTGCGCAACACATCTCTTTATCAATTTAATCCTCTTAATGCAACAATTTCAGTACATTACCGATGTGCACCACAATGATGACGATGGTGCTAAAATGGTGATAAAAAGAACAGGAAGGTGCAAGCAGAAGTGAAAGAGAGGTATACAGAAATAAAGTGATATTTCCCACCCTGCTGCTTCTTTATTAACATATGTAAATTAAGAGGAAATTGTTGTTCTGTTATTAGTTTTAAGCATTACTCACATTATGCAGTTTTTAAAGAAACTTCTAAAGGAAAATGTATATTACAGAAATATATTTGGAACATTCATACATTTACAAAAATACACTACAGGTTTTTATTTTAGAAAAGGTTAATGTAATGAGTTTTTATTTTAATATTTTTGAAAAAATCTTATAGATATTTATTTGACTAAAAATAGTAGTAAAAAAGTAAAACAGATATTAAATAATATTAAATATTTAATATTAAATATTAAAATATTAAATAATTGTTTTTGATATTTGTATTAAAATGTAATTTAATGTGTAATCTAAATGATCACTTAATTTTTATGTCATGTGATCATTTAGAAATCATTCTATGCTGATCTGGTGCTCAATTATTTTCTTTTTTTCAGTTTAAAGGCGAGTATGATCACAAAATGCTGATGAATATGGTAAGACTCAACCTGACGGACTATGAGAGAAGCTCACCAGCACAGAATGCGTTCACATTTTCATCAAACTGGAAGCGGACCACCATACGTGCATGATCGATGATGTAAGTTTGGCCATCCCACGCACAAGCGACCACTTCCTCTCTTCCATCACCCTGAATAAATGCACAAAAACATATAAGTCAGAGCAGCTTTTTAAAACATGCACATAGGAAAGCTCTAGTATTATTTATTGGCTGATAAAACTTCGTATGATATTTTGTATATATATATATATTTAATATTGACTTATCACACTTACAGTGACATCCAGCTTCTGGAGGGCAAAAAGTTGGTGATCCACCTGCACAGACCACAAGAGCCTCTCAGAGCTGTCCATGAGCTTCAGCGTTCCTGAAACACCGCCGTTCAACGAAAAAAACAACCACAACAGCTAATGAAAAACAACAACAGCTAACCAATCAATAACATCAATTTACTGCTGTCTAAACAAAAAAAACCCACTAGGCTTGAGTGGCCACGGAGAAAGACGTGAAGAACAAATCTACACTTTTAGAGTGAAAAGCTAATCTTTATACACACCTGAGCCCAGTGTGACCAAAAACTCTCCTGTGGAAAAACACAGCGTGTGCTTTGGTCTGTCACACTGGGCTCATGTTCCCCCCACACCAAATAACCCTTGACATGAGGTGTTGGACTAATATCTGGACTCACCGTCCAGAGTGCAAAGAGCAAACAAGCCACCTTTAGACGAATCATCCTTAGAACCTACAGAAAACAAAAACAAGATATTTTATTAGGTTTGTTTTACCTATGAAAACGATTTGCGATAGACGGATAATAAAATATTCATGAATATAATTATACAATCTGATTTATATTATTTAGTTAGCCAGATATAAATTTGTACAAATATTAAATAATTATATAATAAATTATTCAGTATATAATTAAATTAGGGCTGTAAAATCAATTAATCATGATTAATCACATCCAAAATAAGTCCGTTTACATGATATGTATACTGTGCTTATATTATATACACTTATATATTACATTCATTTCTTAAATATACAGTCTTAGGCCGCTAGTATTTTCACCAACTAAAAACGGTTTTAAGTCGCTTATTTCTATCTTTTACAGTAGCGTGTCAGTTGGACATGTCAGTTTACATTTCCAAACATTATTTTTGTCAATAATTGCAATAACGCAGTGAGATTATTATCTGACAACAGCCAGTGCTCCACACAGAGATCTGATCTGATCATCATCCAGTCTGTCTGGAGTCACACAAAGTAACAGAATAAACTGAGACAGACTCAATCCAGAAGAACTGTGCCAACAACTCCAAGATGCTTAAAAAAAAACTACCTGCAAAGCTACAGTCCGGTTCAAAGTTTTAGACACGCATGTAAAAATGTTTTAAATAAGAATGCTTTCAAAACTAAAGCCATAAACAGATATCATTTATCAATTAACTTCTATTAACTAAATCAAATAAATATTTGGAAAATGAAATGCTTTCAATAACCAACATGGTACCAATACTGTGATTTCTTATTCAGGACAGTCTTGAACTTTTGTGGCGAGCTACTGAACTACTTACTGAATCTTATTTAACCTGCACACTTTATTCCCCCAGCTGCAAGGTTTTAAAGGATATGCACCTACGTGTGTAGTATGTAATCTAAATGTGTGACAGGCAGCGTGCTTTCTCAGTACCTCTGCGAATGCTGCCAATCAAATGAGTGGACACGTTCTTATTATGGATGCGTCCAGTGGTAAGATGAAGGACGACGTCTCTAGAAGAGCTCTCCCTGTTTCCACATGCACAAAGCGGAGTTATTCCAAAAGCCAGTTCTGCTCTGAATTATTTAGCACTGCTATAGCATTAATCCTGATTGTAATTTTCTCACCTGCTAGGAGTTGCTGTGTTTTCATCCCCAGATCCTGCAGCGCCCTCTTGTGTCCAAGAGCACGTCAGAATGGCATAGCCACAGCCGGGCTGAGACACCATTAGTTCAGGTAAACCTTCTGGACTTGGGTTAACCGAGAGACTGTCAACCTTGGATGAAGCGCATAAAAAAGCTGAAGTAGCTTGACTTCGTGTTGACATTATGTTTGTTGCATCTAGATCAGTACCTGGCCCTCCAAAAGCCATTTCTTCAGTAAGATCAGCTGACCAGAGCTTAAATCTGAAGCATCGGAGGGTTCCTCCCACCTAAACGCCCGCACCACCCGGTCCGTGTAGCCAACCACAAGCTCACAGCGCCCGTCTCCGTCTTATAAGTGCACAAACACTTCAATATTTGCATGTATTGAAAAGGTTTAGAAATTTTTGAGTAGGAATTCCTCACCGATATCACTGATGAGCATCACTTTGGTATTAGCGGGGATGTGCTGGGTGTAACTGGGCTTCTGCTCGTCCCCGATCGACCCGTCCTGCTGACTCCAGGAGTCTGGCTTGCCTGCAGCAGCACTGATGTCAAACAGATGAAACCAGCCCTCCGCACCCACCGCTACGACAAAGTTCTGCCACATAGAAAGGCATGTTACAAACGTGAAAGATGGACTTTTTTCCCCCAGTTTAAACAAAAGACCATTTACAAAAATGTACAATGGCATTTTCTAAACGTAAAACCATTATGAATGGTGAATTTAGAGGGTCAAGCCAAAATGGAAATAAAAATAAATAAACAGACAAATAAATACATTTATTAATGCATAAAATTGACAATTAATTACAAGTTATAATGATCAATTAGCCAAAATAAATAATGCATTATTAAAATATTAATGCATTAATTAAAAGTAATAAATAATGCAATTTGCATATATATTCACATGCATATATTTATATTCATATCATTTATGTTAATGTATTAAATAACATGAATGAACAATAAACAGTGTATCGATTATGCTATTTATTCATCTTTGTTAATGTTAGTTAATAAAAATACAATTGTTCACTGTTAGTTCATGTTAATTCACAGTGCATTAACTAATGTTAACAAACACCATTTGTAATTTCAATAATGCATTGGTAAATGTTGCATTTTACATGAACTAAGATTAATAAATGCTATAGAAGTATTGTCCATTCTTAGTTCATCTTAACTAATGTAAATAACTAATGAACCTTCTTATGAAGTGTTACCGATTTAAGATATTAACAATAATAAATAAATAATATTTAAAAATAAATATCAATAAAAACATCATTTGAAAATATATAGTATATAATTTGTGTTATATATACGCATGTACATAATAATTATGCTGCTGATGACGAATATTATTGTATAGTATCTATTAGTAATGAAACTTGAAGAAAGGGAATCTGCACACTACAAAAATCAATTAAGTGATTCACAGGGAGAGTAATAAACAAAGTGTACTAACAAAACTGTAACTGTGCACAAAAAAATCGATTTCTCCCAGTATTAATTCAATATTCATTGATACTATATTTTACTATGATTTTATCATCTAATACCATCATTGTACCTTTTTGTAAAGGTAAAAAGAGAGAGAACGACAGTCTTACCCTTCCTTTGTTGCAAACATCTCCCACTCCTACACATGTTAACTAGGAATAAAAACAGCATCATTAATATTTATAATATATCCATCATGACATCATTCATAAACTCCCAACTGTAAGGTCCTGCTCCTTACCATGCCCACACAGGACCGCGTGATCCATGGCTTACAGTCATCATTTTTATAGATGTACAGCTTCCCACTACTGTCTCCCACCACCAGCTCGTTCAACTGCAGTAGAAACAAATCGATATGATTAACCGCGTGCACAAAAACTTAGGTTACTGTAACAAATGCTAATAGTTAGTTGACAGACACCTGGTTATACACGGAGTCATTTAGACTCACATCTGTCACACACGCACACACTTTGTACTTAACGTACAGAGTCGTTATCTGCATCTCCAAGACAGATGGCGTGAGGAAAGATTGTTCCCGTGAAGTCTAAACTCACGCGCTGCACATAACTGACCGAGCGCATGGCCTCTCGGTTCTGTACACTGCAGACTAACGATTCAAATACATCAAACTGCAGTTAAGACAAGTCATATTTCAGCTACACTTCCCATCCAGTCCAAACAAATGCATATGACCGGGGTTCTTTTCAAAATAAAAGTCCGTGTCTGTGTCCTGAGACTGAGTCTGTAAACAAACTGTACATTACCGTACCGTTTAAATGTTTAAGTCATTAAAATCAAATTAAATCCAATAAAAAAATATTTTAATTCAATAATGATGCATTAAATAACTGAGACAGTCTATAATGCCACATTTATATTTCAAAATGTCTTTTGAACTTTTTATTTACCAGAGAATCCTACAAAATCTATCACGTTTTCCTGAAGAAAAACAAAATTAAACATTTTTCAACATTGATAATAATAAATGAGTATCAGCATATTTGAATGACTTCTGAAGGATCAAGTGAGCCTGAAGACTGGTGTAATAATGGCTGCTAAATAACATTAAAATAAAAAGATTTATTTTAAATGGTAAAATTTAACATGATTACAGAGTGTATTGTATTTTTTATTTGATAATAGCTAATATGCTAAACTTTGAAGTTCTTTCAGAAACACTGGAAATTTCTACCAATCCTACATTGCATTTCAGAACTGCCATCAAGGGTCTCAATGCTATAAATGCATAAGTAACAATTAAGCAACAAAACCACAAACCATACTTGTTTCAAATATTTTCTTTAATTTTCTGTCATTGACCTTCTTTTGGTCAGTTGTACAATACATAGTTGAATATACTATGTCAAAGAAATAATAGACAATAAGTGACATGTGGATGTACTATTTTGCCATGTTCCCAACATTACCAAAAGGATTACAGACTAAAAATAAGAATTAACTGGCTAATAAAAAATAGACTATTAATACTTTTTTCCCCCTCACAAAAAGGCACATATCCTTGCAAATTTTTCTTTTTTCCAGCATAGGTTTTTAGAGACAATACAATCAGGCTTAATGAAATGAAATCCAGCACCCATTTAGGTTTCTTTGAAATATGTGAAATATCAGGGTAAAATTATAATCATCACCTTTTAGAGAGTAAGTCTTTGTAATTATCACCATGGCAGTTACCATTTGCTGTTTTTTTTCATTTACAATGACTTGAAGTGACTAGAATAACATAACTAGAGGTGTTTTTGTTAAAGTCAACTAAAGTTTATTTGCAGAAAGATTATTTACATCTTCAAACTACCAAAAAAAAAAGCGGGCTAACATCATTTTACTGTATGAGCTTCCTCCTCATACTAACACGAGTCCATAAATTCCTGGCACCTCTGGCTATGGTTGTCCTCGATGGGAAACGGAGACTTTTGAATGGCTCTCTCATACATGTCAGCATCCCCGGTTGGGAGCTTTGCAAGTGCTCATGGGAAATGTAGTTGATCCTTCTTAATTGTTTGTTATAGTAACTGCGCAGATGGTGTAGCTCCTCCACAGCAGCTGCAGAGATGATAGAGAGCTCAGAAGGAGCACTAACCAGATCCGCTTTTGCCCGGTCCGCATTAGCAGCGCAGTTCTGAGTTAACAGTTGTTTTTGTTTCTTTTCCGGTGAAGAAGATTGCAATTCTGGGGAGTTTTTAAGACCTTTCTCTTCTTCACTTTCACAGTTCTGTTCTTCTACTAGATTAACCTCGACATTAACCTCAAATACTGAGGTTGGCTTTATATACTCACTTGCTTCAGAAGCAAGGCTTTCAATGTGATTTAGAGCAAGTCTCTTCTCCATGTTTTGGTGATTTTTGTGGATTTTAGTTTTGTTATGCCTCTGAATGGCTATGTTGGACTCATCAATCAAGGTCTCAACTTGCTCTTGTGTCTCATTCTAAGGAATGAGAAGAATAAATTACAATTTTATTTACTAGCACAGCTGTCTTTAAGAGAAATGCAGAGCTAGAGAGGGGATTAATGACACATGCAAAGCATTAAAGAGACAGTTCACCCAAAAATCTAAATTCTGTCATTATATACTCATCCTCCCAAACCTGTATGACTCACTTTCTTTAGTTGAACACAAAAAGAAGTTGACTGTAGCAGTGCAGCAGTAGCCATTGACTTCCATAGTATTTTTTCCAGTATGGAAGTCAATCGTTACCCTAAACTGTCTTCATAACATCTTGGTGTTCAGCAGAGCTCATACAGGTTACTAAATTTTCATTTTTGAGTGAATTATCCCTTCAAGATCAATTAGTTCCAATTGGAATGTTAATTTTATCTAAAACACAACATGCAAATCAAAGCACTATAAATAGAACAAGTATATTTCACAGCCAAGGTTTGATGTGGATGCAGTAATATCATAATAGGTGACTACTATATATATAAACATGAGCACAAGCAAGGAAAAAAAAACAAAGTGGTAGATGTTTCCCTCTTGCATTTTCTTAGTCAATGTCTACATGCTTTTGTTCTGTGAATATGGAATAAGTTAACTGTACTTTTTTGTTCTTGTCCTTATGAACTAGGGAAGGGTCTTGACTTTCTTGGCCCCTGATTTTTTGCCGTCACTGTCAGCCGGTCTTTTTCCTTCTACTTTGGCACTACTTTTGTCCCCAGCACTTTCTGACACTTTCTTTACCTGTGGGACAGCACAACATCTCTTTACCTGTCGGTGGGCACTATAAAAAAAGCCATTTGAATAGGCTGGCACTAGAAACTGTAGGAACACAAGAGATACAAGGGGTTACTGCATGTTCAATGAGGGATCACGTAGCTGAAGTGACACCTCCGACAGAAAAGGTTTTTACTCATGATGGGAAAAGGTCATGTATTGCATGTTGTACACAGAGGGCCGCTGTTTGTAGCTGATCCAATTCCACCTTGACTGTCGGAGACGGGGTTGTTTAGAGGGTGATAAATAAGACATTTTAAACTGAAAGGAAGTCTGGTTTGGTTTTGCATGAACTGGGCCACAATGAAATCCCTCACTTATTTTTAAGAGAGCATTCTTTTGGAGTGATTTTCTCTGCCTGCTTGAAGTTTTAGAATCATAGAAGCTTAGAATGTAAGTCTAAAATAAATACATTTTAACTAATGGTGTAAAAATAGTACCTCATGAGTAACTCATTGTGTGTGTAACAGATTTCCTTGATTTAACTGTTTTTAAACTTTTTAAGAGTAGATTGGTGTTAAATTTTATAATGCTGGAAATCAAACCAAGCAAACACTGTATGGATGTGTTAGTTACTAGGCCCTCAAACACTCATGGCATCTACCTGAAACACAATAAGACTGGAAGATAAAGATAATAAAACAGGTAAACTGAAAAGATACAAATACTACAGAACAGAGATCAAAGGCCAGATTCAGTACAAATTTTCTGATACAAAACATTATTATATTATAGAACCGTTAAGTTAAAATTGAGCAAATGCAATAAATATTTGTTATACCAAGTTGCATAACTGTAACAATGAAAACAATCTAAAGATTTTTTTATTGAATCTGGCCAATTGTCACTATTGAAAGAAGTTCAGGAAAGTATTGGCACTAAAACAACCATTAGAAAAAAAAATTAATCTAGAAATTTGCTAGAATCTATGAAAAAACAGGACAGCTTGCACATGAAATATGAAAACTTCTGAATTTATTGACCGTCTTACAGTAGCATGCGACGTCACTCTCCTCATCTTCATAGTAATGGAGTGACTGGCATTCTTCAGGAGAGCTGCCTTACGGCCCAGCTTCAAGTAGAAGTGGGTTGTGTAGGGAGTGAAGCTAAAGTCCTCACTTGTGAATGAAAGAAACAGAGTTACAGAATGAAACTAATAAGACAAAGTAGTTTATAAAGATCTGCTCAAGCCATCAAAGCGGTCTGAAAATACCTGAAGTAGCCATGCAACAAAAGGTGGATGATAACGGACTCCACTTCCAAGCGTGACAGGGACGTGACCTTTATGGCTTTGCGATGCTTAGCAGGCCCTTTTCCGAACCAAGCATCGCAGACTTTCAAAGGGGTCAACTTTTCATCCATAGAGCTGGCCATTTCCACTATCGTAACAACATCTCGAGCATGTTCGGTGATGTCCATTGTGATGTAGTCTGAAAAAAATAAAAATAAATCATGCTATTTAATAAGTTAGGTTTGTAAAAACATATGTTGAGAGATTCTTACCGTTGCCATGCCGACAAACATCACACATTTGGTTGCACTCTTCATCATTCCATACTTCATCAAAATGAATGGCTATCATAGAGCGACGACACCTATATTTTACACAAGAGTCGTGTCTTAATAATAAATTACCATACAGCCACATGAAGTTAGTGTTATTAGCTTAGTTTTTTGAATTAGAATTATAGCTTAATATACGAGGAAGAGAAAGCTCGTTTTAGAAACCAACACAACAGTGTATATTGCAAATTCTGTGTATTTTGACTCACCTGTCCACATTTTGGCAATACGCCACCATATTCTGTAGCTTCTGCTGCCCTGTGTTCTCCATCACCACCATCGTGCTTACTCTGAAGATGTCTGCAAACCCAAAGAATACAATGCAGTCTGCTGAGCCACCATCCCGCCCTGGAGTTCAAATAAAATTAATGATTAATTATTGAATAAAATTCAGACATTACTCTTGGATGTAAATGGAAATTTATAAAGTTGCAGTGAAAGCAGAAAAACATTTCCTCCCACATATATCAGAGTAAAACAGATGATTGTATTTTTTCTTAAAAATTTTTCTTGTTTTATCCATAAGTTGTTGATTGGATGAAGGCTGATCTGAATGCAGGAAGGGTTGGGTTTAAAAGGACAAAATAATAAAAAAAAAAAGTGGCACCGAATTATGACACTTGCAATCTAAAAAAAAACAAAAAAAAAACACGCGTTAATGAATTGTTGCCTACCTGCACGTCCACTCTCCTGATAGTAATTTTCAATAGATTTGCTGATGGTGTGATGGATAACAAAGCGCACATCTGCCTTGTCAATGCCCATCCCAAAAGCGACAGTGGCAACGACCACCTACACAGGCACAAACATTGCATTACATGACAGCAATTACAAAAACAGGCAACAACAGTAGCTCTCTAGGTGCAACCTGGATCTTCTTGCAGGACCACCGCTGATGCACCAGAGACTTGTCTGAAGGCTCCATGTTGGCGTGGTACGGCTGAGCAAGAATGTTTCTCTTCTGAAGGTCTGAAGCCACAACTTCTGCATCTTTCTGGGAGAACACATACACTATACCTGCAGATATAACATATATTGTGCATCATGGTTAAGTGGGTTTTCAAATAATTACTGAATAATCTGGGACATTTGGGGAGCATAAAGTCCAATTTACTATTTGAGCATCCATATGAATACATGATAACTTGTCTGAGACTTTAAACGTTCAAGCTCTTTAAAAAGATTCATACAAAGACAATTTTCCACAAGCTAATATGATTCTTTAGGGTCTTAATGGATAGTTTGTAATATAGTAAATTTCTCAAAGATAGTGTAAAAAAACGCTCATGTCAGAAACAGCTCTTTAAAAATCACTCTGTTCTGTGTACTTCCCCTTTAAATCTTCACGAGCTCCGCTGACTCCGACCCTCTTTTCCGAGGCGCTCTCTAAGGATCTTTTTTTTTCGAAGATTCATTAAAAGACATTATACTCACTGCTTCTGTAGGTGAGGCTGGATCATGAATGATTCGCGCGAACATAAAT
>JAUMHR010000047.1:8696791-8707981 GCA_032361145.1 Enteromius fasciolatus | reverse complement strand
TAAGACACCAGTTCAGTCTGTGTGACACGCTGCTGTCAATCAACTATTGTGGGAGTGGCCTCTGTCGGTGTGACCCCACATCGACATGCATTTGAGAATGGCTTGATTTCAGAAGGGGCAACTTTTTCTTCTTTTAATTTAATAAAAACACTTCATTGTAGGGTGGTTGTGTACACTCACTCCCAACACATATTTCAGTCCAAACAGCTTGTAAAAGTGCATGTGACACCGGATGACCCCTTTAAAAGTGTGATTGCATTCTGACTGGCAGTCAATGATTTTCATGGTTCACCGGCTGGAAAAAGCCAGCCAGAAAGTGTTTCCAATTATGAAATCTTAATAGTTATTGTTCTTGGAGTAAAGGAAAAATCTACTTCTTTAGCAATTAAAATGACTTACCTGATTGGTTTTTGTATCTTTCTCTAATCAGTTGTGCAATTTGGTCGGTACAGTTTTCGTTATCTTTATAACGAACCTGTAGAAGTGAGATGACAAATGATTCCGATCTTATTTGCTTACTTTGCACTTTTCTAGCAGTGATGTGAGCTAAATAACTGATAAGCATACCTCGTAGTAAAGGTTTGGTCTGTTGAAGGGTGCTGTCAGAGTGATGGGTTCTTGAACACACAGAATCTTCTGACAGTCTTTAAGAACGTTGCTGGTTGCAGTGGCAGTCAGTCCGACCAATGGGACTTTGGGGAACTGCCGTTTTAGGATACCCAGGAGCTTGTAATCTAAAAAAAAAAAAATTAATGCCAAACACGAAATACGGTTTTTACTCTGTTTGGGGGAAAAGGTATCTTACCTGGCCTGAAGTCATGCCCCCACTGACTGCAGCAGTGAACTTCATCAACAGCGATGCGTGCCAACAGACCCATGTTGTAAGCCTTTTCGAGTTTGGACATCAGTAGTTTGCTTTTGGCGATTTTTTCCGGGGTTACATAGAGCAACTTGAAGGGGCTGTTTTTATCCATCATCCCTGCCAAGATTCTCTTAGAGTCCTCCTGCAGGTGAACATGAACATTAGCATCATATGTGACTCAAATCTGTCCAGTACATGCGCCCCATACTGTACCTTTGTACTGGAAGAATTGAGAGTTACCGCCGGCACATTAACAGACTTCAGATGCATCAGCTGATCCTCCATTAGGGACAACAATGGGGCGATAACCAATGTAAAACCTGATCACATTTTGCAGGCATTCACATTAGAGTACTCAAAATTCATTCTTCATTTAAATTTGTATCTGTGTGTGTGTGAGCATGTACCCTTAGAGCAGAGGGCTGGCAGTTGGTAACACAGGCTTTTTCCTTGCCCAGTGGGCATTACTAGGAAAAGGTCTTTCCCTGACATGCTGAGATTTATGGCTGCCCGTTGCAGTGGACGAAATTTGGAGAGCTGGAACATGCTACACAGAGTCGCCTGAACTTCTTTAGACCATGAGAAATCTGGCAACAAAGCAACAAAAATGAGATTACTCATTATATCTCTGTAATTTTACTTAATTAAACAAACATTTACCTTTAACAATACATACTAATAGACTTTTAGAAGTAGAAGGTTTTATTTGTTAAAAAATACATGCAATATTGTGAATTATTACTAGATAAAAATAAGGTTTTCTTGTGAAAACTGAGACAATTCTTCACATTTGTCACAATCACCTTTGGTTCAAAGCTGCACTGCGAACAATGCTAAACTAGTTATTTTAACTGTGATGATATAATGTAAATGATAACTGGGAATGAGTGCTACCTGACTCCTCATAGTGCTGAAGGTCCTTTTTGCTGAATGATAGCTTAGGAGGTTTGCTGGATCCAGAGGGCTGGGCCGAGCTGCAGGCTCCCTCCAGGATCTGCAGGAGTTTGTTTTTCCTGGAGTTCAGCTTCGTCTGTTTCTCCAGCAGCTCAGAGATCTGCAGCTCCACCATCTCCAACTCTGCCTCCACCGAGTCCAGTTCTGCTTGAGCGTCATCTGCGAAGAACAGGACTTTCTCGAGTCACATTCTCATCCAAAAAGCCTGTGCGCATTTATTAGAGAGCATGTAGCCTTCCAATGCACTCATTTTCTACTAAACACACAAGCCCTTAAGAGTATTCCCTTAGGATTCCAGGCTCCTCTTCTCTATAATTCCCTGTGTCTCTCACCTCTGCATCTTAAAAAGCTTAATGAGCCGAGCTTCACAGAGAGATGTAATGATGAGAGTCACACCACTATGTTTACCTGCCTTTCTCCTCAAGAGAGCATTAGGAAACATCCTGACAGTCTATTTCATGCTCTCAAATGCATACTTTAAATATACTTAAAAATATGATATAATCATGTTTGTATTTACATTACAAATAACCAATTATGTATAATAACAAGAGTTATAAGAGAATGTCGAAGACACTCACCAATATTATTTGCCATTTTATGCAGTTCTTCAGGAGAGTCTTGCTTTGTGCAGTTTAGCTTTTCAAATAAAATGGCCTGTTATGTATTGAGATATTGAGATGTATTTTTACTGAAAAAGAAGATTAAACACTAATTATTTTAAATATTTTGTCATAGTAGTTGCTTTATTTTAACAGTAAAGTACATGTTACCCATTAAGTCCGAAGGCAATGAGGACTGAGCCATTTTCAGGCACAGATAATCTTTACTACGACGATTTTGCTTGATCTATTGCAATTAATGATAGACGCAAGCAATGGAATACACATACGCCATGTTTCTCAACGACTCAAGCATCAAAAGCACGTCGTGAGTTAAGTTCAACATTTAAGAATAACACACCATTTGTACGAAAACGCATTTCTGGTAACTCACCCCTTAGTGATGGAAAGTCTGCTTCTTTTCACTTTCACTTGTTTGCACCAGACGAAGCCCTCGTTGCCCCACGCGACCATTATCCGTGAAACTGACCAATCACGGGACTGGAAATACAAGCGTCCTGACAAGACAAGAGTCTGGAGCAATAGAATAATAAATAACGTTACTCCTGTAGTCCTATCACAAAAACTGATTAACTACAACTACATGTCATCAGTTATGCGGTTCAAGGAATATTTACTGTGGGTAACGTTAGTGAAGGGTTTTAAGGAATGCACATGAGAAATTATACTGCTCTGTTAAACATTGAAGACCAGGAAGTTGGAGGTTTTTTTTTCAAAATAAAAGTCAGTATATGGCGTTGTGAATGACGTGAACAGTGCACAATAAATTACTGAAAACACTTTTTGTACACGCTCACTAGTTTATTTTATTGTTTTACCAACAATGTCCAACAGTGAGTATACATGAGAATTCTCGCAAATACTGCCTCTGTACATGAAAGTCATGCTAATTTTTAAAAACCAAAAACACACCCTGTTTTTTCTCAATAGCTTTATTGTTATTTTTATTTAAGCAATAGCTTCAGATTCCTTAACAATTATTGTTTTATTTTTGTGTTCACTCTAGATTTATTCATTTAAGCAAATGGCATATGTTTTTGACACATGCATGCAAAACAATAACTACAATTTGTACAGTTACCAAGCGTACATGACTTGCTTATCAAAACTGATGAAATTCAGTGTGATGCACAATAGCATTCAGCTAGACAAAACTGTATTGTATAGTGTAGTAAGCAGTGTCTTATTTTTTTTTTCTCCACTTCTTTATTAGTTTTCATTTAATTCTCTCTCAAAAGTGATGTGTTCTGCTGCTTTGACGTCAATCTCCACAAGAGGCTGCTATAAACCAAGACTTTACTGATCCATAGACCATGGATTTGTGAAAGGAAAAAAGTCATTTTAAAAATAGGTAGAGAAATAAAAACAGATTTAACCAAAAAAAAAAAAAAAAACAGTTCTATACAAAACTATCTATGTATTTTAATGTGAGAGGAGGACAGGATGTATTTTTCACTGCAGAAAGCATTGTTATAGACTAGTATTTTTGTCAAGAAGTGACGGTGTAAAGTTAAAACGCCTTAACGACGAATTTCTTACAATTAGCTTTTGCTTAATTAATTAATTAATGGACTGGAGCCGTATGGATAATGGATTATTTGTAGATTATAGTGATGTTTTTATTACCTCTCCTTCTGGCAGCATGCATTCACTGCAGGTTACACAGTTAAGTTTTCAGTGAATTTTTATTTCTGTGTGAAATATTCCTTAAATACCATGCAGGAACTGTCTTGCATTTCTTAAAATAAATTTATATCTAGCAGAAGGTAAGATGTGATTTCATATCTGTCTGTTCATTATTGCTTGTTTAGTGTTTCCATGTTTCAGCAAGCGTTACAGTAATGCATGCCTTTTGTACTTTCCAGTAGAAGCACTCTGTTCCAGATTACCTGCTTTCAGATGCACTTAAGATTCAGGCAAAATGTGCCCCATATGCATCACACAAATGCCTTAAAGTCATTTTCAAAAGCCAGAAACTGAACAAAGCAACTTCCCTGCTTCAAACTGGCTTTAAAGGGCAGCCCTTTAATAAAACTCCAGCAATATGCTTTTCTTTGAGAGACTAAATTCCCTCAATCCCTATCTGGCCACTTCAGTGTTTTCAGCTCAAGGCCCAGCTGTTACATGCAGTCAATGCGACACTTATTTTTCCATTAAATACTGTATACTTTCGGGTTCAGTGTAATCAAAAGTCATTAATGACAGACAATCGTGTCTATAGTTGAGGCGTCTGAATGTACAACAGCATTGAGAACAGCAATGAAGGTCCAACACAGAGGATCTGTTCTCACAAGTTCTTGGCCCTAGCAGATGTGCTCTGTGACATTTAAGCATTGCTTTAGAAAAAATCCCCCTTCTAATGATCTGAACCGCAACGTTAAATGAAAAATGAAATGAATTGTCATTGGTGCGCTGAATTGAAGCTTTACTCTTCAATGACAGTGCAGTACATTGGAAGATAAAACCAGTTTTACAGGCTTTAAATACACCTGAAATGAAAATCTAGCCCCGAGTCAGTGTATACAGCTATATGGAAAAGCCTAAATAATTTGGCCTGGTATAAATAATATATATTCATGCATTTATTTATTGCTAGTGACTATCAGCTTAGATATAGCTGCTAAACATTCAGAATTTCTGCATTTAAATGTAATTTTTCATTCATTTATTTATAGCTCGATATGTTTATTTCAATGGAGATTTAGTGCACTGCCATTGACCGTTATCTAAGGCAAAAGAAACCCAGAAACTGTAACATAAACTGAAAAGATTAACTGATATGCGTGACAAAAATAAAGGTCATGTTACATTACGACAAATATAGTACTGTTCAAAAGTTTATAAAAGTTTATAAAGTACATAAATATATATATATATATATATATATAGGTAGGTGTATATGTAGGTACACAAATGTAGGCTCACTATTAAAATCTTGTTTACTGTCAATGGCTTCTTACACTGCAAAAAAAAAAAAAAATTTTACAGTAATAATAGTTACAGTAAGTACATTTACACTGTTTCAAAAAAGTTCATTTGAAATAATTTGTGTGAACTTCACAGAATCCAAAACTTTTTCTCTGATCACTTAGAAAAGCATAAAAGATTCATAACTTTCTGATATTATTAATGTACAAAAGTTAAATACTTGAAGTGATAGTTCACCCAAAAATGAAAATTCTGTCATTTACCCACCCTCAATCTATATGCATTTCCTAAGATATTTTAAAAGAAAGCTGATAACAGTTGACGGTAGCCATTGACTTAGTACACCCCCCCCCCCCCAATACTATGGGTGCCGTCAACTGTTTGGTTACTAACATTTTTCAAAACATATTCTTTTGTGTCTAAAAGAAGTAAAAAAAAAAAAAACCTTGAGGGTGAGTAAATTATGACATAATTTTATTTTTTTGGGGTGAACTTGCCCTATAAGGATTTGAACAAAAACTTACAAACTCTAAGTAATATCAACAGTATTAGTGAGATTAAACAAGTGTCGCACAGAAGTGATTTAAAAAGGAACAGTAAATCTATGCATTCATAACAGTAGCTAATAGTGTCTTAATGAGGGACACAATAGATCTGTGCGTTCATAACTCACTTAAATGAGAGGAAAACTATGAGAGGGATTGAGAGACTTAAAGTGAACTCTGTTTTGACTGATGGATGAAGAACAACTCTTCTGCACATGCTTCACATGTGGATTGTCTCACAGCCTTCGGCTCAGAGTCCACAGGGGATCTGAAGAATCTGCACTGGCCCTTCCTCTGCTATTGTATGAGCTCTTTTCTTACACATAAAGACTAGAGAGAGACAGCGGAGGAGAGGGGGGCCGAAAGGGGGTCAAGGGAGAGTGAATGAAACGTTTTGGAGGCTTTCAGCAGCGCAGCTCAAGAAGGAAGGATGAATGAGTGAGGGAGTGACAGAGAGGGACATGGAGAGAAGGAAAGAGAGAGAGAGAGCAGAGGGTCGAGCGGGCAGCCACATGGGCAGTTCTCACTCGGGATAATGAGAGTCTTTTCTGCGGCACTTAACCTCCAAACGGCACGCTGGGAACCCACAGCCGCGCGAGCTGGTCCACACAACAGCCACGCTCGGACACGCTCGCCCACCGCTTAATCAAATTTTACACCCAGCGCGGTGCCCCCCCCACTACACGTGGCCCTGACAGCCTCTCTCCCAGGATCACGCTCACCCAGAGGCCATCCAGAAGAGAGGAAGAGAAGGAATGCTAATGAAGATGAACAAAACTTTCAGGAGGAAAAAAAATCCTGCACATTTTCTGCAGACACAAGTGGTTTTCTGCAATAGCATGACACTTTGTTGGACAAAGCTTATACCGAAAAAAGGGAAAACTATGGAAAATGACCCACAAATGTTTCGAATATATTTATCTTAAGCTATTTCCCACCAAATAATACCAGTAAATAGTAATATAATATTTTCTACAATATTTCCAGAGCTGTATTTAGTTGTCTGCAGCACTTATGGCACCCAGTGAAACTTGACTATGTAAATACAATAATGCAACAGGTCCACTTCTCAAAGTTTTGCAGATATACAGTTCTCTTCAGTGTTTGTATCACCCCGCTTAGCTTTATTTATTTTAGATAGTAGAGAAATTTAATTATCTATTTACACCAATTGTTAATATATATGTATATATATATATATATTAACAATTGGTGTAAATAGATAATTAAATTTCTCTACTAGACAGACATTAGTTTATATATAGTTAGTATAGTATATACTAGTATAGTATTAGTTAGCATAATATTAGATTATATATATAATCAGCAACTCATTAATCAACAAAATGTGACTTTAAGAATTTGGAAAAACTAATCTTAGAATTCAGTCATAAGCTGAATTCAAACCCAGTCAAACCCAATACAGTTTATATTAAAAATTAATAGAATAGTGTGTAAGTATGCAAACCGGGACACAACTATAATCTTTTTGAGAGAATCATTAATTAACTCGGCTGGTTCATTTTAAAAATATTAATTCATGCAGTCATGATTAACAAGTGACTTGCTGGATTTGGAATAGCTTACTAATCTTCTATGAGAAATAACAAAATCATTGTGTAAGTATGTTATTCAGAACTTGTAGGTTCAGTATGTCTGTGGCTATCTTAACCAAAGTCACCAAAAGCCTTGCATTTTAAACAAATCATGTTGAGTTAAAAGCTTAAATTCCAGATCCTGTTCTGTTCAGTTGTGATCTGTCTGGCAGTTTGAAAGTAACAACATTGGTGCAGACATGAGACAGCAGGATAGATAAGATACAAGGTTTACTAGCCTCAGGGCATGAATGTTAACAGGAAACAGCAGCACTTCTGTGGTCAGTCTGAGTAATAATCAGCACACAGAATTAGTGATGAAACACTCCCCTGGGTATTTGTGTGCACTCAGCGCGACAGCTACCTGACGAGCCCTGCGGTAAAGGGAGGCTGGTGGTTTGGTGGCCAGGGACGTCCCTTCATCCTCTCTTGAGCAAACACAAAGGTGTGTTTTCCCAGCAGTCTGCCATCACTTTCTTCTGTCACTCAAATCATCCCCTCCGATCCCTGATTGTCTGCAGGTGAGTGTTCAGGTGTGACTGGGCAGTGGTGGTTTCACACCCTTCCCTTTAAACCAAATCTAAGCAGGATCAGAGCAATAACATTTTTGAGTTGATATTACATTTAAAAGTTAAAGGGATGCTCTGGGTACCTAAAACTTTACCTCTATGGGCAACATTTGTAGTATGCGGTTAGTGATCACAAAATTAATTTTAATTCAGATTGTAAAAACAACATAGCAGTGTAAAAACGTAGCAGTGAATGATGGGGAATCATACCAATCACAAGTGTACAATGAAGTACCTCAAGGCTTAGTACTAGGACCATTGATTTTCATGCTTTACAAGTTACCTTTGGGAGATACAGTATCATCAGGAAAAATGGTGTTAACTTTCAGTTATGCTGATGATACTCGGCTCTAAATTTCAGTTTGCAAAACTAACAATGCATAGTTGATACAAAAAAGCGGAATGACTAGTAATTTGTTACTGCAAATTTCTGATTAAAAAACATTTGTCTAACATTTGATGACTGTTCTGTCTGTTCTTTGCCACCAGTTAGGAACTAGGCGTGCTATTTGATAGCAGTCTTTCCTTAAAAACCCTAGCATTTGTAAAACGACATTCTATCATCTCAAAAATATATCTAAATTATAACCAATGCACTCAGTGTTTTGTTTTAAATGATTCCTTAAGCTGCATTAATTATGTTTCTGTTTCATTCTTATTCCTAGGTCACCTTAGCCACCCGGATCCACGCTGTATCCAGATCAGATGGTCACTGCAGTCACCCAGATCCAGCCTGTATCCAGTCCAAATGGTAGATCAGCACCCCTACAGGTCTAAATGTAAGCGGAGATCATGATAACTACTGCAGGTGAGCTCCAGAAACAGATCCCCAACGAAGAACCTCGTCGCCTAGACAGTCATCGGCACAAGACCGTGAGAACCAGATGAGTTCTGTGCATAACCTGACTATGTTGCAGCATGGAACAGCTGGTTCCATCTGGATTAGAATGATGGAGTTTTGATTCCTTCAACACACTGTTTTCCTCTTTAGTACAGTAAAGCTGCTTTGAGACAATTTGTATGGTAAAAAGCGCTACAGTGTATATAAATTTGTGACTTGACTTGACATGCCATACAATACAAAATGTGCTGGCAGAAATGTATTTACAATGAATGTCTAAAGGACAATGATGTTTTGTATGTTTCATTAACCACTATTATAATAACCTGTAAATTGTTTCTTTTTTCACACTGATGGACGAGTTAAAAATATTTCTGTGGTAATAGAGTCTAATTTGTATTTGTAACATTTAAATGTATTGATTGTTCACAGTGCCATGTCAAAAGAAAAAGGAAGAGAGACAAACAATAATAGATAAATAGATACCGGTAGTCAAGAATATATACAGGCAAGAAGATGGAGAGGAAGATAAGACAGACAGAGATAGATAGATAGATAGATAGATAGATAGATAGATAGATAGTCAGACATATAGATAGCCCATTAAAATGGCTCTGGTGTGTTTGTAATGGGGCTGTAAAGGGTGTCTCCCATGCAAGGCTCTTTCAGGGCAGCTTCACAATATTTGCTTTGACTCTGGACTTAATGCACAGCAGTTGTGTTTGTCTATTATAACTCTGCGATATGATAGGCTGCTTCCAGTGACACACCTCCTGTAATGCACAACATTTGTTTGTACAGTCTAGCGTTATATCCTAGCTTGTCCTCACCTACGCATCACCGTTAGGAAACTCAGATCACAGATGTTTTTCACCACCTGCAAATTATGTCACAGATTTGCTCTCACATGCATAGACACAATCTCAATATTTCAACAAGCAATGCCCCCTTGCGCATATCAGTCAGCTGATAGCCTCTGCATGTAGCTTAACCAGCAGAGGGTGACATTTTTCAAGTTGCTTTTAGATGTTTCCCGGGGCAACCTCCTCCATATTCCTGGATGGGCCCTCCCCTCAGAGGCCTAACCTCTCCTAATCCTCCTCCCCCAGTTTCCGTGGCGACGACTCAGACGAGCAGGTGACGCATTGACAGAGAGCAGATGGTTCCCCGTGGAGGTAAGCATGGCTAAACAATAACTCCATACTCAACATAGAGCCCTTCTTTCTAAACTCTTGTCTCTCTCCTAAACAACACACACACACACAAGCCCATTTGAACTCTCACATAGAGACTTCCCCAAAACATACACATAGCCCCCCTTCTCCATATTCACTCAGCTGAAGCCCTCTCCATTCCTTTATAGCAAACACACACACCATCACACTACCCTAATCACAAAAACATGATCATACTCACACACAACACTAATGTGCTGCCTTTTCATCACATGCACACTAAAGAAATGCCGGCCTGCTTTCCCCCGTGGCACATGCACATGATGTAAAACACGTATGCCATTTAGATAGATTATTATTTAGCAGAGATACTGATTTTAGTGGGTGAAGAAATATGGAGGTTGACAGGTTTAATGGAGGAATTTGGTTGTATAAAAAACAAGGAAACAGAGGATATATATTTGCCAAAACTCTTCTTCCTTCATTTTTCTCTCTCCTTTTATTATATTATCTCTTAATTGTTCTTTGTGGGTCTTTTAGGAACAACTGTTACAGAATAATAATACAGTTTTTGCCCGTTGCTTGAACAATATACCATTCACATCTGTCAAATTCTGTGAAACTCTACTCTAAAAACCTAAACTCTGCTATCAAAACCTAACATTACTTAGGTTAGGTAACATTACTTACTACATCAAAATGTAACTCTGTTGACAAAATGATACACACTTGCATTTTTTGCATACACTTTCAGATCAGGAGGAACACACTAGTCTACTTTATATAAAACACTGCAGTCTGAAGGCATATTTTCAGGAGAGACATTTTTAAACAACCAAAAAAGCAAATAGGCCTACTCAATATTGTAAATTGCGGTAAAATGAATTTAGATAAAGCAAAAAAAAAAACTAAAACAAAACATAAAACAGTGATAGAAAAAACACTGTACTGTAAACACAGAAAATACTGTAAAGACAATGGATCCTGCCGTCCATGGATTGCTGTCACCTGAATGTCGCCGCAGGCCTGTTCCATTGCCTGCAGAAGAGGTATGCGGGCATGTGGTTGGCGGTCATATACATGCCATCTCCAAGCCAA
>JAUMHR010000047.1:8682492-8696038 GCA_032361145.1 Enteromius fasciolatus | reverse complement strand
GTGTAGTGTTCAGGAGAAAGTGTGTTGTAGAAAGGAGCGAGTGTGTTGCAGAATTGCAACTAAAGTGCTAAGCAGCAACAACAACTTCAAGTTATGTTACTTTGGTTTAAGCATGTGTCTATAGTGTTCAAGCAATGGGTAAAAACTGTAATGTTTTATTAATTTCCAGAAGTTAAGTTCAGAATAATTTTCTCAATTCTTAAGAACAAAAGGAATGCAAAGTGAGCTTTTATAGTAAAACATTGCAAACATATGATCCTACTATGATTATTTATAGTATTGTTGCTTTTTAAACTATACATTCAGAGGTGATGTTTTTAAATTAATCTTAAATTGAATAAGTAACCTAAATCAGTAATAATTCTCACTTTTTGCCACCTGCTTGTGTAATGTTGTAAACTATTATTTAGGTGAACTGTCTATTCAAGTCTATTCATAACTTAATCATCTCTACTTTAACCATCTCAGCTCTTAAGGCATTTCTACTTTAGTCACAGTATTGTTAACTAATAATATAGTTAAAATATAAAGATTAAATGGAAACAATACTGAAGCTCAAGTAAAATTTAATCAAAATATTAGAATTGAAATTGAGTTAATAAGCATGTCCGGGCATGTTAGGCCCTGCCATGAAGAATCGGTTAGTTTTGGGAACGACTCTCAGCCCTAATTAACAAGATATAATAACATACTTTTTGTGCTGAAGGCAAGCAACTCTAGTTATCTACCAGTAATCTAGCAGTTACCTTCTTTTAGTTCAGTGCATAATGTGCATTACCTCAGGTCAATCATGCATTTGGTCAGGGGGCCGGGAAGTGTTGTATATGTGTATGTGAGTATGTACAACGGGGTTGGGAGGGATTATTATGGAGATCAGCTAATGCATGTTGAACATTGCATTCTGGATTTAAATGACTAGTGTGGAAAGCACAGCACAATGCACAACCACTAACTTTTTTCCCCCACTTTCTCTCTCCCCTTTCAAAGCCACACTTTCTCCCAAAGCACCTGGAGATCACAAAAAAAGGAGGATGAGGCCCCCCTTCCCAACCCCTCCCAATTCGCACACATCAACCAACTCCACACAGCGTCTACCTATCAATACAGTGAGTGTGGACCGCGGGAGGCTGTTCGGGGTGGGCTAGGCTAAGCCTGAGGCTTTGCCATACAGCCTCACAGCCAGGAGCCATTGGAGTGCTCTGCCTCCATAATGGAGTCACTAATAGGTGCCCATTCAGCAAGGAAAGTGTTTTCTGGAATAAAAAAGAGAAGGGGAGCGAGAGAGCGAGAGAGAGAAAAGAAAGTTTTAGGGGAAGCGGCAATCACTATGTACGCTGCCTTGAGTATGTAAAATTTATTCAGGCCTCCTCCCACAAAAGCCCCATCCCACATTTTTTTCTTCTTCTTTTGAATCTTTAGGAGAGTAAGGGGGAAAAAAAGAAGAGAATAACAAATCACGACTGAAAGGGCTTTATAGAGAGTTTAGAGTTCTCTTTTCTTCTTTACTTGTAGATGGGGTGAATAGCCTGTCCAGAATTGAGTACAGGACCGAGTCCAGATATTGTTTGGATGTTCGCAGTTTCTCGCCTCTGCGCACTCCCTCAATTAGCTGCGCCTCTCAGTCATACATGTGCTCAC
Source organism: Enteromius fasciolatus (assembly GCA_032361145.1). Taxonomy (NCBI): domain Eukaryota; kingdom Metazoa; phylum Chordata; class Actinopteri; order Cypriniformes; family Cyprinidae; genus Enteromius; species Enteromius fasciolatus. The sequence goes on along the minus strand of JAUMHR010000047.1, from coordinate 8,694,400 downwards.
GTATGTGTAAACACTCAGCACTGCAAATGACTTTTTTAGGTGTTAAATTTTGTATCTTTTGTCATTAGGTTTTTTTTTTTTTACTTAACATGCACTAATTGACTTTCATTACATTCTCAAAGGTAGTTGTATTCCAGTTGTTTTCATTCAGTTCGTTCATAGATTAAAGGCACAATTCCAATTTGATCATGTTTCACTGATTCTCATGCCATTCCAAACTCAATGAGGTTTTTTTCTCTCCTGTGGAACATAAAAGAATATAATTTAAGAAATGTCTCAGTGTAAGATCAAACCAAAATAGTTTGGTTTCCCAACATTCTTAGAAAATAAAAAAAAGCATTCTTTTGTGAAAGTCATAACGGTTTAGAATGACATTAAGGTGTGTAAAAGATGACCAAACTATAATTATATTGTTATTTTGAGTGAATATTTCTAGTTCAGATAAGGATAAAATGAATTTTGAAAGTTGCAATTTTAGTTTAGGATTAGGTTTTTTTCACTTTAGACTTAAGTTCAAGTGAGAAATTAGTAGTTATTTAACAATAGCCTGATTTTCACCATAGCTGTCTCTGTTTAGTAGTAGATCGTTATTGATATACTCCCTGAGAAGAATCCTGCCTAATATCAGTTTCATTAATTACCTTGGAGCATGATTTCACCAAGTACAAGATGTTCCTGGATCAACATTGTTGTTGATCCTGGAACAACATTCCAATCAACCAATTAGATATGAGGGATTAGCTTTTGGGAAATATCTGTTTTAGGCTTATGATCAGTGCTTCTACACCCTTGCTAATTAGCTATCATTTCCCACTGATTTTAGGCATACATTTTGGGTAGGGTTAGGTTAAGAGGTCTATATTCTATGTATAATTGTATATTTTTGGACAGTAATGTTGATCCAGGATCATGTCTTGGCAAAATCACGGCAACCAAGTAGCTTCATATGCAAACACTGGCAGAGGCAGTCTTCCTAATCTTTTAAGTGTGAATAAAACTACATTTTCTTTCAAGTTATGCTTAAAGCGAATAAAAATATGAGAGGAACAGTTTTAACAAAATAATTAGTATAAGTAAGTTATAAACTTTTCACATTTCTGCTTTAAAATATTTAAAAATATTTTATTATTACTACATGCCTCAACATTTTTTTTTGAAAGAAAGAAAACAAGTGATGAATCGTTTTTGTTTTGTTTGTTTTTTTCCCATAATCAAGATGTTATTGACCCTTGAATATTCCTATAATGTCACATTATGGGCTCAGAGGCCAGAGGGTCAAGATATATGTCACAGTTATTTTTCCCAAGCAACATTACTCAGTGGGGTAGAAGTAGCTCCACTGATATAGTGTCGGAGAGACCATATTGTGAAGAGGTAACATTAAAGCAGAGATGCAGGGAGGCCTTATTGTAGAGCATGTGTCTGTTCTGGTTTGACAGATTGATGGAATCGGTATATAACGGCCCAGTGTGGGTTTTTAGGCTGTGATGAAGTTTAGGACTAGAGTGAGTCGGTCCCACAGGGGGTTAGGATGTCCTGCTGAGATGGGATAAGCCCAGAACCACCAGCTTTTGTCCCGTTGCTTTTAAGCTAACAATACCTGGTAGAATCATTAAAGAGCTAAACACGGCTTTTCTCTCTATTAAACATTTCTCTGACAAAGCATTTTTCTGTGCATGCCTTAGCAACTGGCTCTGTTACATCTGGATTACCCAGAATGCCTTGCAACATTCTCTGTTGTATAGTAAAAAAGATCATGAGTCTCTCTCTCTCTCTCTCTATATATATATATATGGATCTAAATTTGTATAAAAATACATTAACAATACAATTAAATCAAATGAATACACCTTTTCAAATGTTTAGCATGTTTAATATCTGAAAAACAATTTTGATTTTGGAGGAATAAAAAAAATATCCAGATAGGCCTACTACAACTGATACTCTTACGAGGGGGAACGAAGGTCGAGAGGGGATCCAAGTGCAAAGCTTTATTCAAAACCGTAGTTGAACAGGCAGGGTCAAGCGAGACACATGAAACTAGGGAACCAGTCGGAACATGACACATGCAACCAAGGGACCAATGAGGACATAACACACAGACAGGGATGACACACATAACAGTCCAGTGTGGAGCTCGAGGGCACTCTGGCTGGTGATCATGACAGATCCTCTCTTCAAAGAGCCGCTTCCAGATGCTCCACACACAAAACACAATGGTCCAGGAGGATGGTGGAGCAGGGGAGGGACGGAGGGCCAAGTCCTAGAGGAAGTGAGGACTTGAGGCACGGAGCAATGGCGGGCCTGGTCTGGACCCTCCAGGGCAGAACAGTGCTGTGGCTCTAGGTTAGCGGCCATTTTGTGCAGTGGCTCAGGGTTGGTGGCCATCTTGTGCAGTGGCTCTGGTGTGGCGGCCATCTTTTGAGGAGGCTCTGAACTGGTGACCATCTTGTGACGAGGCTGTGAACTGGTGACAATCTTGGGATGAGGCTCTAAACTGGCAGCCACAGAACATGGTGGTACAGAAAATACTGCCGTTGTGACCATAATCACAAGACCTGCTGGTGACCATGATGGGGCAAGTTTTGCTTCCATTAGCGCTTGATGAAGTTGGACCCCCAAAAAATACTTCTTAGGGGTTTCATGGTCCTCTGCTTCACCCTCAGTGAACACAGAGCCACTTAAAAACAGTGTATAGTCCATGAGATCCCTCAAACTGCCACTAAATTCCCTTCCAGGCAACAGTGATTTTGTGAGTTTATTGAGTCCAAAACAGAACAAGTCTTTGAACAACTCACAGAACTGGTGTACATAATCCTCAATAGAATGGCCTCCTTGCCACAGATGTAGAAGCTGGTCGACGGGTTTCATGGTTGAGCAGGGTGGGTGAAATAAAGCTGCTGGATCCGGGTGTGGCTGATTATTTTGTTATGAGGGGGACCGAAGGTTGAAAGGGGATCCAAGTGTAAAAACCGTTTCAAATAGGCAGGGTCAAACACCAGCAAACAGTACAATCCGGGCAAAGGCAGAAGAGTATCCGATAACAAAGTGAGGGTCAGGGCCGGCAGCAAACAATCAAAAAATTAGAACACATTCCAATGTCAAAAACACAGGAAAAACAAGGAAAACACAGGAACTAGAAACAAAGGATAGGTTATATAATAATCAGCATAAGAGAGAGAGTGAAGGCTTCTTTTAAGATAGACAGAGGGGAACACAAGACTGAACGAGACACATGAAACAGTAATGCATCACAGTGAATCAATCGACCCATGATACCCTGTTGCCTTTCATCACACGGTGTCCAGTAAAAGCCAGAGCTCGCCAGTAGGCTGGAGAATACTAGCGAGCGCAATCCCATATCCGTGGAAGGGGTGCAGAACAACCCTATCAGTGACTCTTCATCATGGGGGTGCAGCTCATACCTGCTCTGCTTTGATCGACTCAGGTGCGCAGGAGAATTTCCTTGATTCCCTGTGGGCTCAACAGCATGATATCCCTGTTCTAGAACTCTCTAAGCCTTTTGTAATGTATGCTTTAGATATTAGGGTTCCTTTTTTTTTACTCTCCTCTTACCCCTGTCATTCTGGGGCACCCATGGTTAGTCTTACTTAATCCTTAACTGGAAGGAGAGTTCCATTGTGTTTTGGGGAGGTTTCGTGTCACATTAAATGTCTTTTGTCTGCTATCCCTACTGTGTCTTCTATTTCTGTCTTACAGGAGGAACCCGGTGATTTAACAGGTGTCTCCTAGGAGCATCATGTTCTGCGGACGGTGTTCAGTCAGTCCCGGGCCGCATCCTTGCCTCCCCATCGTCCTTATGACTGCACCATTGACCTTATCCCCGGTAGTACGCCACCGCTTCATTCTCTGCAGAGAGAATGGCATCAAGTACCATTGTTCCTTCTACTTCACCCACCGGCGCTGGGTTTTTCTTTGTAAAGAAAAAGGATGGATCCTTGCGCCCATGCGTAGATTATCGCGGGTTGAACAACATCACTAGATAAAGAACAGATACCCGTTGCCGTTGATGTCGTCAGCCTTCGAGATCTCAGCAATCTGAACATCAAAGATTTTCACTAAATTAGACCCTCGCAATGCTTACCATCTGGTACGAATCAGAGATGGGGACGAATTGAAAACCGTATTTAACAATGCCACTTTGAATACTAGGTCGTACCATTCTCTTCTTTAAGATACTTGACATGCATATTATATGTAACCCACACCTTGAACTATCATGTGTTAATTACTTATTTTATATGTTTTTATATATTTTGAATAACTATTGAATGGCTTATAGTTTAATATCCGTGTTTAGTATGGTTTTGCTTCAAACGTCTTGATTGAAATGTTTCTTCCCACCAATTCTTAGTCAAATGTATCATATTCATGTTATAGAAATGTCCAAAATTATATTCTGCAAGAGCGGGAAAATTCGGACCGTGTGACTTAAAAGATATCTTTTGGATTTATGATTTAGGGAGGAGAAATATCACCACACCCTGAGCCAGAATGATATCTATTTTGGGAACACGATTCTGGGATTTGTCCAAAGATGAGCTTAAAAGCTCAAGACACTATTCAAATTAGGCTCTTAGTATGCTCTTAGCCCGATTTTAAACTAGGCTCTTAGCCTCAGCTTTTGTAGCCCGGTTTTTAAAACTATGCTCTTTTTCGTTCTTGAAGAGCCGTTCTACGTCCTCCAGCATGCACGCCTGCTGCTGCCTAGCCACAACAAGAAGAAAACCCATCTAGTCTTGTTACTTTATTTTGTGACTCGCTTCTCCTTCTGCCACCACCCAATCATCGGCCTCCCAAGACTTCCACGACAACTGACTTGCAGCCAATCAGCAACCATCGGGAAACCCCTTTCCACAGCGAGGACCACAGAAGGAATCCCGTAGCAAAAAGGCAACTCGAGTACAAACCTCCAGATTCAGGATGAACTGGTGAAATTGACACAAATTTTAACCTCTTTAAGGAACTCAATGCGAGAGGTAATCTTTTGAATAATTGCTGTTTAAGTTGATGCAATAGCACCCAAAAATGAGAGTTCACCTTTGAAGCATCCTAGGTGTATGTGACTTTCTTCTTTCCGACGAATCCAATTTGGAGTTACATTAAAATCACATCATTAGTGGTGAGCACGGAGAGAGAACAAAACAAAATGCCAGTCATGAATGAGAAGCACAAACCAAGAATTTGAAAAGAAAAATCTAGGAGGATTTCGATTATGAATACTAATTTACTCGGGGAGTAAAAGACTGTCACATGTATGGACGTTCTCTGTTGTGTTTTCCCCATGTGCTCTTCGTTTTTTCCCCATGACCCAGTTCTGTGTGATTAGTTAGTCTGTTCAGGTGTGTTTCGTTCATTATCATTGATTTTCCCTTCCTTTATAAGTTGCTTCCTGTCTTTCAGTGTTTGTCGGTTCTCGTCTGAGTTAAGTGTATGTGTAACCTGCTCCTGCGTTTTTGTAAATATTAAATATGTTTCTTCACTACAACGAACCTCTGTGCTTTGCCTATGCACCGACATGACAAAGACAGAATAGTTTTCATTTTTGGGTGAACTGTCCCTTTAATCGCAAGAATTGGACCTTAAAATAAAGTGTGATCAAAGAAATCAACATGAATCCAAACAGTACATTTCAAAGAACTTGGCTTTAAACTATATTAAAATTCTATTTATCATGGACATATAGTATACCACTGTCCCTCATTCTGATTGTTTCCTGTTGATATTCTCTATTTCCAGAAAAGTTTGTAGGTCTGTTGACGTTTCTAGTAGTCACCAAGGAAACAAACTCACATTAGTCATTTGGTTAATATTTCTCCTGAATATTTGTCCCCAGCTGAAGAGTGAACGAGCATAAGACAACTTCAATCCCTGAAATCCTCTCACAATAATGAGATATGATTAAAACGGCAGATAGACAGCAGTCTCACTGACACGCATGAGGGGAAACACACTTGCACACATTCCCACTAATGAGCTTTGATTTGTGGGACTGATAGTGTGTGTGGTTTCCTTAAAACGACTCTGTAAATCCTCAGTAATGTAATTAAGCACAACGGCAGATTTATGCATGTAGCAGGACAGAACCTGATCCTTGCCTATTCTTTCCACGCTCTGAAAAGCCCTTTGTCTACCGCTGCCATCCACTGTTTTGGACTTGTGTGTGTACATTTCTTAATTTTCGATAAAGATGACTCACCTGACTGGTTTAGTATAATCATTAACAGAAGCAATGAGCTCTCTAGTGTTTCATTATAGAGAGCAAGACCAAATCGGTTGGATTACGAGAACAACAGAAGCCTAGACAACTCCAAATAACCAGCAATAACTTGAAGTTTCAGATTAAACAGGTTGAGGTACAGAATACCTAGCATGCTGACTACTGAGGATGGACCTAAAAGGCACATTTACAGCTGGAAACCTCATTCTGTCAGAGCCACTCAACCTCATTTCAGTCACCCTGGGAGATGTATCGACAGCAAAGCCTGCCTTCTGAGCTCCAGACCCCAGCGCTGGAGAAATACGGTGAGTCTCCGCCACACCAGGGTTCTTCAAAACCCTTTAGCATGGATAACATTAAGCTCGGCCTGTCAGTGGATCTCTGATCTCTGCTTTAGAAATCAAAAAGCACTTCAAATCGACCCCATGTTGAGAGGATGAGGAAGCAGGGACAAGGGAGAAGGCGACAGCAGGCCTGAAATCGGAGCATCTGTCCAGGTTTTCGTAATGAATGTTAAGCAGGTTCGCTTCTGGGGTGCGGCTGTGCCAGAGGTCAGTGACGGGCAAGGCAAACTTCGGCTTTATGCCACCCCCCCAGTGAGCCTTCGAAATCAGGCAAGGTGCTAACTCCTGCTCCTGCTATTGTGGCGGTCCCACTAACCATATTGATCTCTGATGCTAGCAGATTAGGGCATAAAGAAGGCTCTGTCCAAGCAGTGGGGGTCCGCTTCTGATTCTTCTTTCGGGGTCACAGAATCTGTGGAGCCCCTCTGACCCTCAGAGTCAACACGTACACACACCATTGGCTCTGCAAAGGTGGCGAGGATGGACACTATTAAGCCAGATTGCTTGGACGGTTACATTCATGGCTCATCATAGCTGACCCGGCGAGCTGCAGTGGGCCGTTGGTTTTGTGCATGTGTTTTACACCGGCCTGCTCCATGCTGGGGATCAAGGCCTGCCTCTTTTGTAGACTATTAATAGGGTTGCAGTTTGGAGACCTCATTGTTTTGGGGGAAAAAGGATTTCCTCATGTGTTCGAGGTGCCTTTGTGGTTTGATTGATGTTCTGTGTTGTAAGGTTGTGTGTGGATGATGTTAGGGTGTGTGTTTGTTGTGTATTAGCTTGGTAATTCTCTTGTTGCGGACGTCTGTGTAATGTGGTTTGTCAGAGATTGCTCTATAAGACTAGACAGTGATTTGCTTTTATCAACTCAATTGAGACTGAAAAGTTAATCTGTCTAGACTGAATGACTATCAGTCATAAATCGGGAAAATGTTCTTTAAGGCTTAGTTCACACAAATGAATTAATTTATTGTTTATCCTTACATTGTTCGTAAGCGATAAGATGGGTTTCAAACCCATGTCCTTCTTTGAAGCACACAAAAAGAAGATATTTGTTATTAAACCTGAGAGTTTTCTGTCAAATATACGTGAAAGTCCCACAACAAGTTAAGAGACAGTTTAGAAAAGTCATGAAGACACTGTAAAAGAAATCCGTGTGTTCTGAAGATGAGTGGGAAGTCTTATAGATTTGGAATGACCTAAAGCTGAATGATTAATGACAGAAATTACATTTTGTGGGTGAACTGTCCCTTTAAGGAAAGGATTGGGGAAAGATCAGTACATTCTCAGAAAAAAAGGTACAAAAGGTGTTACTTGGGTGGAACGTTTTCATAAGGTACACATTTGTACCTATTAGGTTTAAATATGTACACTTTAAGTACTAATATGTACTTTTAAAGGGTTAGTTCACCCAAAAATGAAAATTCTGTCATTAATTACTCACCCTCATGTCATATTTTTGATGATATCAGAGAGCCGTCTGATCCTAGACAGCAACAAAACTGTGATAAAACAAGTCCATGTGACATTGGTTGCTCAACTTCACTTTTGCAAAGCTAGGAGAATACTTTGTTGCAAATAAAACAAAAGTAACATAAGTTGTTCCCGAAACTAAAGTGCTACCTAATTTTTCTTTTATAAGGCCTGCTAAAAATATAGATTTTATGATTAATCACAATCTTCACTTCAACATCCCTGATAACGATTCTTAACGATTCTCTTTTATTCTGTTTTCAGTGAACAGCATTTCCCATCCTGCATGTCTCTGCTAATTGTGTCTCTCAGCATTTATTGTGTCCAGAGGAGGACAATTGAGATTTGTTAAAAAGATAAACATGTGTTTGTGTGTTTGTTCATATCAGCCCATGAAATATGGCCAATACAGAGTGATCATCTGGTCTCTGACTCATCGCTTCAAAGATCGTCCACAAACATTAATTAAATCGTATATAGGTCTTATATAAGACAGTTTGCGATAATTGGAAAATATGCAAGAAGTTTCCTTAAGAAATGAACAGATGGCCCACAAGCCAAGAGAGAAAGAGTCAGTGAGAGAGGAGAAGAAAGGACCACTTTGCTTATTAGTACATCATGTAATTTGATCTTCTTTCTTCCACCTACTTGTTTTTGACAAGCTTCACATTTCCTGTGTCTATACCAGTCTAGGAGCATTTCCTGCCTGGCCTCAGTCTCTGTGATGCAATAGTAAACAGTCTCCCTGACAGGAAAAGCCCAAAGGACAGGGGCTCTACTGCGCCCCTGAGACACTGAGGCAATGGAAAGCCCATCTGCCTGGAATTGGCCTAATCTCATCTGGTGAATTGGACGATGGGATACAGAAAACACCAATCACGCCTGTCCAATTTCATTACGGATCCAAATGATGATAAGTTCAGAGAGGAGATCAGAATGGTGTGGGTTGACTAGACTCAGTACAGACCCGCTTATGTTTGCTCCAGAGCCCCGAATGAAATAAGACCGTCAGCCAGTGACCTCTAAGGCAGGGTGTTGGATTACGACATGAATATGACATCTAATCAAGACCGCTGTTCACCCAAGCTGCCCTCCTGATGTTTAAACGCAGCTTGTGGTGTTGTGACTTTTAATGAGTCTTAAGGTCTCATGAGGTCTGCTGGTCTTAGCCAATCTGTGAAGTTTGTGAATATTACTGTCCTCATTCACAAAAACAGAAGCACTATTTTCTACTGGGCTCTGGTTTCTACTGGTAGTGTTTAATCTGTGTTCTGCTGCCTCAGGATCACCCATGTCACCCAAACATATTTGGACTAATTAGGTTGAAGACAGGTTCTTGTGTACTAAGAGTCTACAATTCAGCTACGGGATTTGGTCATTGTGCAACTATTCAAATGCTTCAACAATAATTAAACTGATAATCTGAAGTGTAAAAATGTATCTACAAATTCAGTAAATTGATGAAAGAAATAAAATGTCACCCACAGATTGTATGCAACAGATACAAAGCATGAGAGATTAAACCCACTCAGAAATCTAATTTAATTTATTACATAATATATTATAAGATTGAATAATTATTAGCTTTTCATTAAACTTACAAACCCACTGCAGTTCCTTAACCCACACTGTTTGATACATTTTGATAGTAATATGTTTTATGCACTTCATATGGTACAATATTCTCTTAGAAAAAGATAAGAAAAGATCAATACTTTTTATATATTTGCATTCTCTGGGTAGATGACGTTTATAATATATACCAATTGACTATAAAATGTGAATACTTTACGCATGTCAATATCTATACAGTGATATCTATACACGTCAATATCTATACAGTGACATTATAACAAACAATATCTAATAAATTTTTTATATATATTTACCTATAATATCAGCTTTTTAAGATGAATAAACGTATATGATGTATGTTCAAAAAAGCATCACACAAATGTAAGCATGCATTAAGTTAAATATGAAATTGTTCCCATTTCTGGTGTCGTATATGTTTTTAACAATATATTTAATGGAAAAAATATATATATGAATATATTTTTCTATATTACATTTGCATATAGGAAGAACTCAATGCACAGATTTCTTTGTTATTTATAATTATGTGCATCATTTAAGAAAAGTGAGATGTTGAGTGAGTTGTGAGGATTATTTTTTATTTCATTCTATACAGTAGTTTATCCCAATAATGAATAGATTGAATTTTTTTGGTCTTTTTTAGAAAAATAATTGTTTGGTACAATAACATGGTCATTTTTCTATTAACAGTTTAACTGTACATTTGCATCTATAATAATGTTTGTTTGTTTTCTGAGCCTGTGAATGTCAGTTAAAGCCTTTTTTCAAGTAAATTGCAAATTTATATATTCCCCATTTGTCTTCAACTTATTTTTGGAAATAATTAGGAATCATTCCGAAATACTTTCATAATTTCAGACTTCACACCACATTGCTTTCAAAAAGCAAAGAGTCATGAATAAATCAGATTGTTGATGGATAAATGATGTGCATCTCTACTAATAATGTGAACCAGGCCTGTGATGATGATTACAATGGCTTCAAATGTGGCCAAATCCAACTGTTTTGTACAAAAATGAGCCAAAAACAAAACTTTAAAAAAGAGAACAATGCTGCAACCTGTCAATAATGATTTCCCTAATGCTTCTCAATGGACAGGTTCAAGCAGGCGTTCAATATTCTTCCTTTGGTCCCACTCTGCAGGTCCCACTCATCGCCCACAGGTGGGCCGGTGGTTTCAGATCGCACAATTCCCTACCCCACTGAGTGACCACTGTGAAAGAGAGGAAAAAGCACCAGGCTGCCAGGCTGAAGCTGACTCAGAAGCTCTGGCATCTGCCACAGTGAGACTGATGACCCTAAAAGAGCCAAATACGTGACCTCAGTGAACAGGGACAGGGATAGACAGAGGAATCGTGAGATGTCTGTGGTGATGGATGAGTCTCTGCTGGAGCCCTGGGCCACAGGTCAGATAGATGAGAGTGTCCGAGAGCCAGTGAAAAGAAAAAGGGATCTGAGAGATGGAGTTGAGACCCCCACAGCATTGCAGCTAAAGGAAAAGATAGCTGATGAGAGCTTGATGAACTTCCTCAGAAAGGCTGGTGCAGTGGTCGGTATTCACTATTGAGATGCAACACAGCTCTCGGGCAAAGACAGAGGCTCAATTGACATTCTGAGAAGGAGGTCTATGAATCACAGTTGCGTGTGTGTGTGGTCATGTTAGTGTAGCCAGTGTTTGTGCACAAACTGAAGAGATGAGGAGAAACACTGAAGATCATTTTAAAAAATGTGTCTCAAAATGTGTTTTTTTTTTTTTTTGCAAAACTGTCCACCACAGTGCTAGTGTGTTGTTACGATTGTCAAGGTGTTGCATGGAGTTTTTGCATGATGTTGTGAGGTTGTTAGGATGTTCTGGTTGATTGTTGAGTGACTGCTTGCTGGCCAGACAGAGTTAATGCATTTTCCCCTCATTTCACTGTCGGACAGGTAGAAAGTCCTAGAACACAGGTTTTCACATTGCCATCTGGAGGTACAGTATCGTGTTAAAGGATCCATAGAAAATGTAAAACAGAAATAATTTTAAAACATGTATTTTTAGATCTGACAAAATGAAACCTATTAATATATATATATATATTTTTAAACATGGACAAATGTGTTTAATTGAGAATGCGTCTGCTTGCTTGTTTGCTTCGGGTTTATACAAATAATAGATAAAATCAATATTTTGCTGATGTTTTATATATATATATATACACTATATTACCAAAAGTTTTCGCTCACCCATTCAAATGATCAGAATCAGGTGTGCTAA
>JAUMHR010000047.1:8663780-8681524 GCA_032361145.1 Enteromius fasciolatus | reverse complement strand
GATGGCACTTCAGTTCATAGAATGAGTAAAGGCAGGTGAGCGAATACTTTTGGTAATATAGTGTATATATATATCAGAGACAATATAAAAGCAAATAATTTAATTACTTTTTGAAGTGAACTTAAAATTAAGTTGTAATAATATTTAACAATGTCTATGTAATAATGAAATGGTGTATTTGAGAACATAAAAGACTTAGATAAATCTTACATGAAATGTTTGAACCGTAGCATAAATAAAAGAAGAGTTCATTTGCAAAAACAGATAACATTGTGCATTCCAATTATACTCAGTCAAACTGCATATGTGTTATTTTGATTAGGTAAAAGAAATGACAAAATACTAGCTAACTACTTCAATTAAAAAAATAATAATAATAAAACAACATGATAACATCATTTAAAAATAAATGGAGTTATATGTTTTTGTAAATAAACTCTTGGTTGTATTCATAATATCCTCCTTACCATTTTTTCTAAACTGCATTATTAAACTGTCTATCTTTTGGAGGTTTTGAAAACACCTTACTTAATAATGGCATTTACATACAAATAGTGCACAATGAATCATGCACGGACGGTCAGAAAACACAGTGACCCAAAGTATATAAGCAATAATAACAGACAAACAAGACTAATTAGTGTCAACAACAGTCCAATGTAAACCTGTTTCTGTCCCCCAGGCACCATCATATTACTTCTGTTTTGTGAAGCAAGCTGTCCTGTGGAACAGAGGACAGCATCACACGGTGAGTAGCCTACTTGTGTAAAAACACAATTATGAAAAGACTGCTGGAATCAATTCCAAATGATTTAGCATGCTGCACACTGACATAATCAAATATTCAAATATGACTCCTGCAAACAAACACTATTGCTTGGAAACACATAGGCACTGATGGCTTGTGCCCATCCACCTCACTGTCTCCGTCTTCAAGAGGCCAGAGACTGTGAATGTGCCACAGGCAACAGAGAGGTTACCATGGGGACAGTGAGTTGTGTGGGCTGGCTTCCTGTCTTGGCCTCTGCTTAAACAAACAAGAAAAAAAGGGCACAAAGATCCACCAGCCTCTTACTGACTAATTTACATCTTCGAAACGTACCACACAATCAGCCAGGGACGAATGAGAATGAATAAACGCACACTTATGCATCGCTACACTTGAAAACAAACACACACACACATTCTCTGCCCTCTGGATCACCTCGGGATGCTGTAAAACACTGGGCGCATCGCTATGAACTTTACAGGGCCGTCCTAGTCCAAACATCTATTGAGGACATGAGACGATTAACCCACCCATTGGCTTCATACCTCACGGTCTCCATGGACATTGTCGCCACTGAGACGACATCACGAGTGCCGTCAGGGCTCTGAATACTGTACGCCCCAAATGATGACACATGCACAGGTGGGCAAACACACTCGTGGGCCCGCCTCGCTCCGCAGACAAACACTGGTGTTTACACTGTGATTTATGGTTTGGTTTGGGATGCATTCTGTTCGGTTTGACATCCTTTCTTAACAGCAAGTGGAACTATACTTCCATTTTTGTGTGCATAAAAAAGAGGGTGGCCACAGGAAGGCAAGCCGCATTCAAACTACACAGGCATCCGATCGGGACACAATGACTTGACTGTGTTAGCACTCAATAAGAGGGTACAATTCTGACTCTGGAACAGTGAAGTATATTGTTTGGAGTTGAAAGGTGGAGTTGTGATTATTATTTTTTTTAGTTAAAATACTCTTACTACTCCAGATTATTCAAAAAATGATCAGAAATTATATCTATATATCTATATATATATATATATATATATTGGTGAGTAAATAGATAATTAAGTATAATATTATTAAACATGTATTTATATATAATTTTTATAATTTTTTAATTATTATTATTTTTATTAACATGCTTTCTAATGCTTTATGGTGTTTTTATTTGATTAAAAAACATTAAAATAGCAATACTCTCAGATATTATTACAATTTAAAAATTTCTGTTTTAGTATATTTTAATGTATTTCTGTTATGAAATATTTAGCATTTAATATCCAGCATTTATTCCTGTATGCAGTGTCACACAACTTCTCAGAAATTATTCAACACTGATCAAATACACTGCTTAAAAAAAACAAAATAATTATTTAATAACAGAAATGACAATATTTTAGTGAAAAACTGACATTTCAGGTTTCTTTGATGAATAGAAAGTTAAAAAAACAATAATTTCTTTGAAATAGATATATTTTGTAACATTATTTTACCTTTGTCAGCCGATTTAATGTTGATTACAACCCAAGTAAAAAAGTAATATATTTAAAATATCTTTATTTCATATTAACTATAGTTCAAATCTATTGACATATTTACTGACAGATAACTTAAGACCTACTGATATAAAAATTTTAATTAAACTTTTACTTGTGCACAATGCATATTTCTTATTAATAAGCCTAAAATGCGTGTTTACGCCACTTTTAATGAGGATTGTATAATATTGTCCTTTAAATGCAAAATATTTCAAGTGTACCTAAAGTATACTCGCAATAGTTTGACTTTAGCACAGTCAAATATACTAAGTATGTCTCTAACTGGACTTCAGCACTACGTCTGCACAATTAAAGTGCATTAAGTACAAAATTAGTTGTTCTAAATTAGCACACTAAAAGTACATGCGCATGGCTTTTTATTAAATTCATAAATATGTTTATGAACATAAACATAATTATCAAAGGTACAAAATTAAGCACAGCTTCCGCCTACGTACAGTATGTTTAAGGTTGCCTGCTCTATATTTTGCAGGATGGGACAAGCTGTTTTTCAAAGGGCAGAAAGTTTTAAAGAGAAGGTGAAGGGGTGAAGAGAGATAGAGGAGATCGAAAAAGTAGCCTCATTGTCTGGCGGGACAGAAAGTAGAAAGTTGCTCAGAATGCTAAGCTGCATCTGAGCCTGGCTTCTGACACGAGCGGCTAATCAGATTTGGTCCTCCCAATCCTAGAGTCTCCACAATGCTCCCCACTGTCATCTCTTCCCCTCCTCTCCTCCGCTCCTCTCTTCCTCATCCCCCCCCCTGTCCCGGAGCAAAGCTAATTATGGCGCAGGCAGAAACACAAATCTGGCTGATTGAAAAAGTCACTCTTTTTCAGCAGGGTTTAACCTTGTTAGCGCTAAGCCTGGCTTTCTTAGACGTCAGGCCTTTTTGAGAGGAATCCTCTGTTCCCCTGCAGACAGAGGCACAGAGACACACTTCTGTTTGGGCCCCGATGGCTTCGTCTCCCCCCGGCGGAGGGTTCACACAGAGGCGTGCGTGTGTATGTGTACATGTGTTTGTGAAGAGGCTGAGGAGTGTATGCAGACCTCTTCTCGGGACGGGCCATCTGGGACTCTGGTTTACAGACGAGTGTACGCTGGCCCATCTCCGTCAGAAGGCCGTCCGGCAAGAACACTCGAGGTTAATGACATTAGTACAGGCGGCGTGTGTGTGTGTGCCACAGTGCGGCCTGCCTGACGCCAGGGGGTCATGTCATTTCCTGTAGGCCTCTGAAGAGCCCACACACTGGGGCAGAGGACCCTCAGGCCCGACATGGGGCTACAATCACCATCACAAGGTCAAAGACACTTGCCGTTTAATATACAATGCCACTATCTGAGGACTCCAAACAGCTTCTGCGAGTAAAGGCTTTGCTTTCATTGCTTTCAGGTTGGGGTCGGAGACAATGCCTGACAGTAGGTTTTGGGTATTTTGAGAGACACATGTCTAAAATAGGGCCTAATTTGTACTTTTTCTCAAGGGTCTGTCTTAATGAAACTTGGCATATATGGCATAAGTTATAAGCTAAATTACATGTTACTTGGAAAAAGAATGGGTTCCATGACTAACTGGAATAAAATGAAATCATGAAGGCTGTGATTTTACCAAATGTTATGAGTAGCACATAACATGCACTCATGCATCTGCTTTATTTCCTATATTTAGCATGAAAAATCCCATTGGGATATTACAATTGCTTCATTCAGAGAGCCCAGGTCAAGACAGCACACAAAACAAATGACAAGATAACAGTACTGCAAATACTTGTGTAAGACATTTAGAAGTGTTCAAAGGTGGAAGTAAATCTGAGTGCATTTTGCAATTCATTTGAAACCAAAGGAGCATGAAAAGAAAAAGCTATTTTAACAAATTCTAAGTACACCCTTGAGACTTTTAGCTGAGGTTTTGTTTTGTTTGCATAACCGTCTTCCTAGACTTGTAATGAGAAGTGCCTATAATCCAGCTGTTGTCCTAAAAATAAAAATAAAATAAACAATAAATAAGGGTTCCCTGCAATTTTCAAATACAATAATTATTATTTTATATCATAAATATATAATATTATAATACATTTTAAATTAAAATAATAATTATTTTATATAATAAATAGAATATGACAATTAATATACAATAATATATATATTTTTTGTTTATAGTTTATTCTACAGTGGAATATGAAATGGTAATACTTCTTATTTTGTTTAATATCCATAGAGTATAATAATATAACAAAAATATATATTGCTATTATTATTAAGAAGAATTTTATTTTTCACTATTTGTGTTTTTGTAATTTATTTATTTTATTATAGTCTTAAATATTCATTATTTTGTATAATATTTTTATTTAACAATAATAATAATAAATGCATTTTTATTACTATTGTCATTTAGTAGCAGACGTAATAGTATTTACTTATTTTTTTTATTATAGTTTATTAAATCCCAATTTTAGATAGAGATACAAGCACAATTCGATAATTTCCCCCAAATCATGTGGTGGTGTTACTGCAATTATGGGCTTTAAGCGATCCTAAACAGTAGGATTGCATGTTTCACTTACCTTAACAACATGAAAAAAAGGGTAATGGACATAGGGATCCCTTTCAGGCGTTTAAGACAGATGTGTTGGGACAGGAGGACAGAAAGAGAGATCGAATGAATGAAAGAATGACTGAAGGGAGATAAAAGGTGCGAAAGATCTGTTTGTATCAGACGAGAGGCTTCATTAGTGTCAGAGAGAGAGAGTGTAAAATGGTTTCGGATCACTGCTCTGAGCTCCAATAACGCAGGGAACAGGGAGCACATGTCCCCTTTGATAACATTGTCAGCTCAGACATAGCCATGTTTACTCAGCAATTTACTGTCAGTCAATTCAAAAGGGATAAAGACATCAAGACGTGTGTGTATTTGTGCTTGTTAACATTGCCCCGTAGCACTGGACAGGTTAAAACTTGCTCTCCTGACAAGTTATAAGCGGCGTGGCACCCATCTGGCTACACAAAGCAAAGAGAAAGTTTGCGAGCACACACACAAAAACAGAGAACTAACAAGAACCCTAGCTAACAAGAATTAGCCTGAGGATACAGCTATGTTTGCTAGCTGGTCGTTGCTAGCCAACAGGCGAAGGGCAAACAAGTTAACCTTTCTAAATATCGATATCAACTGCTGCTCCTTGCTTTCTTATTGTCCCAAATGTATTAACTTAACTGAGGGAGGACCATACTGGCCCTGCAGCAAGAATGCTAAATGTATGTGTGTCACAGTGAAAGGCAATATTGAATAAGCTGTTCAATAAGTCAGCACTAGGGGGCACTGCAGAGAGGTACTTATTCAAGCTAGGCTGAACCAGTGCAGTTGCTTTCCGAATGTTAATTTGTAAATTAGTACTAAGATGTTTTTTATCTCTTCAGGTAATCAGACATGAGAAATGCCCTCCACCCTTGTGTTCTCGTTTTCATGCTCATATGGAGGCCTGGCCTGTCCATTTCAGACCCCCACATTTCCTAAACATGCAACCCAGCCCAGGGCCTAATCATCTGGGGCAAAAACAACGACAGCAGAGTGTTCCACAACCTCAAAGATGTCCAGGTTAGTACTGATATACAGTGCAGACATTTAACAAACAAACTGTCAATGAAAAGCAAGAACAGCATCATATGTCAGTCATTATTTCAGCTTCAGTCGTTATTAGTTATTAGGGTTTTTTGTTGTTGTTGTTTTAATGTATCATTATTTACCATTTAATAATAAATGGGGTTTTTTATTTATTCATATAATTGTGCATGCTCATATCTCTATTTACATTGCCATTAATACCAACTTTGCTTATTTAAAGGTAATCCCAGAAAAGGAAATAATATTAATAATTTAGCAATTCTCAAAATTAACATAATTTTTTACTCTATACAATATAATGTTGTGTTGCCGAGAAATTTAATATTGAATAATTCATTTATTTTGCATTTTTTATTTAGACTAAATATATAAATGTAAAAGTATATAATAAAACTATATAACTTATAAAAATAATTATTGACTTATTGATCAATGTATCCCTTATTTATATTATAACATAATAACAGCAATTATTATTCAGTTATCTTAAATATCTTCCTCTTCAAAATGAACTTATTTGAAAATCTTAATTAAATCAGTCATTTTTTTTACCGTTATCTCCCGATAAAATATCTTATTTATTCATATAATTGTGCATGCTCATTTTCCCCATTTGCATTACCATTGACACCAACTTTGCTTATTTAAATGTAATAAAAAGAAACAATCAAATAATAATTTAGCAAATTTTTAAATTTACATTCATTTTTCATCCTTTTTTTAATTTTTTATTTAGACTAAATATATAAATAAAAAAGTATATTAAACTTGCCTATATAAATACAAAATAACTTACTTTTTTACTTATTGATAAATATTAATTTTCATTACTGTATACTTTATTAACATTATAGCAGTATAACAGAGCTTAACATTTAGTTTTGAAATGTTCTTCTTCTTATAAACTTTTTATAGCTCAACAGTGTATCATGTCTTCCTCAATTTAAACAACTGATTTGAAATTGAGCTACTGTGTTAAGAATGCAACTATAAATCGAAATGCATCCATTAAGCTCATATAGACATGTTTACTGTGGCGCCGCCCTCCTGGTGGCCTGCTACTTCCATTAGGCAGTGTTGTGGTGTGAAGGTATTCGGATAAGATCAGTCATTAACACGCATCAGGACCATGTCTTTCAAAGCCGGCTTGGGAGTCAACAGAGATGGGAGCATTACTCTACATCACAGGCCAAAACTAATTATACAGCCATATGGTGCTCGGAGGCTCTAACAATCAACCCCAACCTGCCTTTAGCTCCCCAAGGAGAGCAGGGGGGCGAGGCCGCAACAGTGCGATATGACACATGTCGTTCACACACATACATTGTGTGTGTGTGTGTGACTGTGACAGATGGACTAGGCAATGGTATTGTAAGAACAGCAGTGCAGCTATGTGCTTTCCAGCCTCTCTCTCACTCTTTTTCTCTTTCCCCTCACTCAATCCTTTTCTCTCGCTGTTCTGTCCTCTGACTCCTCAGTGACACAGACTGAGTCGAACAAGAGCGTATTGTGTAGGGGTCTCTGGTCTGCTTCAACACAGGCCCCTGCTGGGGGACTCACAACATACTGGCCTGGGGGACAACAAACGTTAAGGGACGAGAGCCAGAAATGGTTAGTCTATCGGTGTAGATATTTTTGCATTAATTTGACCAAATACTAGATAGATAGATAGATAGATAGATAGATAGATACATGGTCCCAGAACCTTTGAATTGTGTCCCTTAGAATCCTTTGAAACCTTTGTCATAACTGCATCAAAACATCATATGTCATTTCGGTTTCTTCAGCAAGACCAGCGTCCTCGCACATCATGCAAGAGGAAAGTCTCTGTAATTCTCTCCCAGCAGGCATCAGCATCAAGAGCCATTGAAGAAAGAGTCAGGCTTGGCTCATTTGTTTGCTTTGCTGTCATTGCATCCATAATTAGCTATACAGGGTTTCTAATCCCAATTATGAGAATGAGTTCCTTCATATAGTGGTTGCAAGTGGTAATTATCATATCTTAGAGTCACTCTGCATACTGAGCTGGGAACTGGACAGCTGCTCCTGCAGAGGGGCAGAGTTTTCAAGGGGAAGGAGGGGGGGGGGGGGTTTGTCCGGGGCCCTTGTTAGGAACCAGGGGCCCGCAACAGGCAAAAGACTGTTTGCTCTGAGGCTCAGTGGAGTAGGGCAGCGTCAGCTATTGGGCTGGGTGGCCTTTGCCTCTCTTCTCTCCTTTTTAGCTGTAAATGATGATGAATACGCTTTCCGCCTGACCCTCATGCAGGACCCCCATGTTAATTATTCAGGACCTCTTTTTGTGCGCGCCCCGAACAATGTCTGTCATTAAGCCTGTGTGTGTGGATGTACGCGAGTGTGTCCTGTTCATCAATACATGAGACAGCTGCAGACTGGGTGCTCTGTTGTGGTATGGTTTGTTCAGTGAAGGATTTCTGCTCTTGTGCATTTGCAATACCCTTTCTTATTTGCATTTTTGACTAAAGATCCCCCAAACCCCATACTGTGGTGCGACCCTAACCTTGACCCAGATGTAATCTCCCCCTTGGCCAGGAGTTTCCAATCCTGCTCCTAGAGGACCACCTTCTTGCAAAGTTCAGCTCCAGATCTACACCCAATTTATAAAAACTTCTACTTAGGTGTGTTGAAGCAGGTCAAAGCTGAACTCTGCAGAAAGGTGACCCTACAGGAGCAGAGTTGGATACATCTAGTAACATACTCAAACTCTTACAACCCCTCAGAAATGGGCTGTCTTCATACACAATTATTTGAAAACCTCTTTTTTTCCCCAGATGTCAGGAGGAACCAAAATGTGGATAATTTCAGTAGGAGTCAATTCAGTAGATGCCCAAATTCAAGCAGAGCTTCTCCAGAACTCCCGACAAGTCCTTCTCTGACTCTTAAGTCTGTTGATCACCCGCAGAAATCCCAAACCCCCAATACACACTTGCAACTGACAGATGAGGTAGAAGATGCATGCTCTGCTCCACAAGTTCTTAATCAAGGGCACCATGAACTTGATGAAGAAGAGTCAATGACCCCAAAAAATCTGTCTCCAAGCATTCCAGCCACCCCAACTACTCCTGGCACCCAAAGTACTCCAAGTAGCCAGGTCACTCCAGGCACACCAAGTTCATCCGTGACCCCAAATTCTCTTTCTGATTTTAGCCGGCCTTCATCAAGCCAGTTCAGCCGTAGCACTGACCTGAACAGTAGCTTCTCAGATGCCCCGTCAGGTACATAATTCTTCTTAAAATGAAACTTAGATGATGCAGTTTAGATATCCTTGATTGATTAACGCATTCTCTTTTTATTACTAGTGAACTTCAGCGTCGACCATTGTGAAGACAATAATACCGATGACGAAGATAACCATGTTTCTGACTTTGACCAGAATAATTATGATCGGGAGGGCTTCTCAACGTCTCTCCCCGAGCTTCATTTTAGCTCTGCAGGAAGTTACAGTCAGGCCAGCTCACGAATGGATGTCCTTCAAGAACGTCTCTCTAGATCTCTCACCTCCTGCAAACAAGAAACACCTTCCACTTGCTTGCCAGACTCTCCAATTTACACCTCCAAAACCCCTCGATTTCACCCAAGCCCAGCAGCCCAAAAGTCCACATATGAAACCCTGCACAGATGCCCTGGATCCAGCCGGTCTACCCAGAGCTTTCAGTCACAAAAACATGAATGCTCAACACCAGATAGTCGATCAGAATGGAACCTTTTGCCTGTGCTTCCTCCCATCATGCCACAGCAAGATGAACTGCAAGGTGAGTTTAATGGGATATAAACATTTGATGCTCCAAATATGATCCAATTATAATGATTATATATATATAAATATATATAATTCTGTCTTTAATTGCTCACCGTCACATCATTTGGTAAGATCTTTGCTCATCTTCACAGCACAAATTAGGATTTTTTTAAATGAAATCCGAGTGCTTTCTGACCCTGCATTGACATCAACACAACGGACACATTGAAAAGGTAGTAAGGACATTGTTAAAATTGTCCATGTGACATCAGTGGTTCAACCGTGTCATGAAGCTACAAGAATACTATTTATATGCAAAGAAAACAAAAATACAGACTTTATTCATCAATTTCTGTTTTTCCGTGTCATTCTCTGCTGCTGTTATTAAGAGTATGATGTATATGTCTAATTTTCTGTCCCCCTTTTTTAAGTACACAGCTCACCGAATTTTATTAGAAATTGTAATTAAATCAGTACAAATTATTATTTATTTAACATGAATTATTTAAGCTCTTATTTTTTAATTTGTTTTGAACTACTTTTAAATATGTATTCTAAGAAATGCATATGTATTTTTACTGTAAAACAAAACAAAAGTACTCATAAATAAAAGCACATCTTGTTTTGTGTTTGCAGCATGAGACATTATTTAGTCTGTTCATGAACTTGACTGTTTTCTAGCTTTCTGGGGACATTTTTAGAAATTCCATCCCTGAAAGAATGGCAAAATCTGATCTCATACACACACAAACACCTACACACACTGTACGCTTTATTAGATTGAGTCTCGCATAATCATCCACACACGCTGGGGTCAGTTTGGCCAAAGAGAACTGAACATTCACCGTACCTCAGACATGAAAGAGAACAAAAGACAATCAAAGTCCTACACCAAGACCATGAGCTTCGGCTTTCTCGACACAGCGACTAAGTCATAAATATGGCAAGGAGCTTTTCTCTTCTGCTCTTTACTGAAAGCAGAGGGAAAGCGAGGGGGTTCTTTTGATGGGGAATCAGGCTGGTACCATTTGATTCCCCCAGTTCAAAGCGGCCAAGGCCTTTACAATGGGGGACGAGGGGGGTGGCAGTGATGCCGGCTGTGTCGTGTTCTCCCCTCTGAGCCTCAGCCTCCTGCGTTCCCTTCTTTCTTCCTCTTTTCTCTCTCTATTCTCTCCACTCCTTGAAAGGCAGACGTGTGGAGCGGTGGTCATAAATCCGAGCTGACCGCCGCCTTGCTGACAGGTGAACAGTGAGCGAGCCTCAGCTACAATGCGTATCTCTTAGATGCCCTCCGTGCGCTAATTTACCGTCCCCTGTAAGGATAAAGAGCAGGGACACTGACATCTGACTCAAACTGAGAGTTCATGAAAGAGAGAGCAAACAATTCAGAAATTGCAGAGAGATTTCTTCTCTCTTTTTTTTGTCAGAGGAGTGATAAAGCGACTATCAGTGTCTTGTTTGCTCACTTATGGGGCCAGAGAGATAATATATCACTGATTGGATAGTAGAGCTGCGGTTTAGAAATTTACTTTATTGCAATGGGGGACAGAAAAGGACACATGGGGGGACATCTGTGACCTTTTCCTAACTTTCGTCAAGTCTGTCTATGTGCAGTTGTATGTATACAGCACTATAGGCCAGTCTGGGCAGCTTTTTTGACCAGCTTTCTATCACCCCCCATACTATGGTCCAGCAGTCAGTGGCCGACCCCACAGCGACCTCTTTCAGCCCCATCTCAAGAGTGTAACTGTCCTTGACAATGAGCGGGCCTCACTGAGGCACCATACCACACACACACACACACTCAAAATCTCCATACATTGTGGCCAATGAGAGAAAATGTAGCGTAGAGAAAGAAAAAGAAACACATGGCACAATTGTGACAAATATTCTGACTCAACTATAACATGCACACAACCTGATATTTTTGATCAAGCAAAAAAAATTATACATTTTCTGATGGTCAGCCTTTGAAATAATTGACTACTTGTACATTTTGAGCACCTACAGAATAATTGGAAAAAGGCAAAATAGCACTTGCAAATAACACTGAAAAGAAATGACATCTATTTTTTATTTTATTTTTTAATATTATTATTTAAATGTAATCTTTCTTACAAATACCTTTTATGTTTTTAAAGGGATCTTCTGCAAATTAATTACGCACACAGTGACACTGATATTTGACAGTAAATAAGAAACTTTTATTTTATGCAAATAAAAGATGAAAAATCCTGTAAGTTTAGTAAACACATTTCTCATTTTTCAGTGTCATTTTACCCCATTTTGCCTCGATTAATTTCTGACCCTGCCGTCCTCCAACCTATAGGCTGGTGTACATGAACCCCACACACACATAGACTCAAGTCTCAAGAAGCACTTGGCTGAAGATGACGATGAGCTTGACAGCACCAATATGTTTTGAAGTGTTGAGTCAAGTCTCTCTATTGTGTGTGTAAGTGGTAAGCTGAGGGCTGCTCCCATACAATAGCTGTGTGTGAGTCTTAGTGCAGGCAAACAAGGGAGCCTTATTTGAATATTACATTTATATATATATGCGTGTGTGTAATGTGTACATATGTGTGTTTGTCTGTTAGTGTTTAGAATGAGAATTAAATAAGATATAACATAAATTTGTCCACACGAGTGAATTACGGCTGTTTGCTTTATGTGTGTATCTGTAAATCTACACTATAGTACCGCAGAAGTACAGCAGTCATTCTCAGGAATTAAGACAGACCTGCAGGGGAGGGTGAAATGAACGTTGTTTTGCTCATGGAGGAATTACAATATTCAATCAGCCCGGAGCAATAAGCAAACTGACAGCTGAGGAAATAGGTTAAAACGTCCATTGTGCTAAAATGCAAATACCTCAGATGATGATGAGATGTTTACATTGTATATTGCGTTTGTGTTTACTTATCATGTTTTTGGACCGTTTCAGATGGGAGTTTACTGGGAGGGACCCCTGACTCCCTGTCTGAAAGGTCACAGTCTGGTATCTTTGCTGAGCTGGATGATCTGGCCCCTCGCTCTAGTTCCTGTGTGTCTCCAGACCACCCAGCCGGGAGTCAAACTGACCGATCCTCACCTGCCACAGGTAATACTGTCAAAAACATGGACATAATCCAAATAATTAAAATTAGCAGGAAGATTTACTTTGTGTGAAGTCAATTATGTATCTTTTCTATCCCATTTATTCCTATGATGGCATAAATATATAATCAATACTCCAGTTTTTAGTGTGACATGATTTGAATATGCTAATTTGGCACTCAAGAAACATTTCTTATTTTTATTGTTTAAAAAAGGTGTAATTATTAATACATTTAGGGAACTGGTGATACATGTCTTTTTTATGTTTCTTTGAGCGATTTAGATAAAAAAGGTGAAAATGCTATTAAAATATAATTGACATTAAATTCTCCTTTGGTCATTTTAATGCACCTTTATAGAATTAAAAGTAAAAAATCTTACTGGCCCCAAACTTTTATATAATACCTTATATATAATTTAACAGCACATTTCTTGTTTGATTTTGATAACAGTTATCCATGAAGTCCATCATTTAGAATTTTTGTTACGAACAAAAATTGCTCCATATTTAAATCTTTCCACGTCTTCAGTTTATTATCTGTGATAATCTGCATACTGGTTAAGCATGCCAATTATTTACTCACCGTTTCCACAGAAATGTCCACTGGTAAATAAGTTACGCTGTCAGGCTCAAAACATAAATATTGTAAGGACCAAGAGATTAAAATCACTTGCCGCTGTGTAAACCTTGTTTAACAGTGTACTAACGGCCCCACAGACATTATTTAAATTCTGTTTGTTGTTGAGAAAAACATAAGTCCCTGTCTTCACCCTGCCCCGAGGATTATTGCTGTGTGTGTAGATTGTAGTAAGTAAGCGAGGGGGACAGAAACATTACCTAAGTGATTTTTCCCCTAGGATTTCCTCCTGAATCTTGACAAGGTGTTAAGCGTTTCTGGGTGCCTGTGTGAGCTGACCTCCTGACCTGACCCTCTCACCTTTCTAGCTCCCTCTGGATGGCTAACATGTGTTTATAATGCACAGTGGTCGTCTGCACTGTAATGCATGTCATATGTATAAATCCATAAGGAATAACTGTTAGTCTCTGTTGATGAGTAGTTTTGTCCTCCTTAGAAATGGTTTTGGTATGGATGCCACTAATTGAACAGCTCAGGGATTTATTAAAGATGGCATGAGAAGAGTTTCTATCTGGGTGGCAGTGTTAGACCAAGATACGAAACCAAGCTCAGAGGTGTTAAAGAGTTTGTCAGTCTTTTCAACATTAAAGAAACTTTACCAGTTCTTCACAGGCTATAAGAGAAAATCTCAAATGAGATCATTTTGTTTAATACTTTTGTTTTGGATGTTGAATTTAGTTTTGTTTAATATGTTTATGGTAAAAAAGTGTGTAATCTTTCATGTGGCTGTGTTGTGTTTTGGATGTTGGTGTACTGTTGGTTAACCAACTAGACCAGCACCAACTAAAATAAAGTAGTTGGTATTTTTAAACAGGGTTTAATATGAGCAATATTATCCATGCATTTAATACATAGCTCTATACTCTTGCACAACTGTCCTATTTGTTTCTAAAAGAAAAAAAAGACAAAAACTGATATTTAAATGAGACAAAAATTAGAGCAATTTTTGTTTTATATGAGAATGTGGACACTTTTGCACATTATTGCTTATTCATTCTATCTTCCACATCTGTTAAAAACAGATCTATAGACATCAACAGAATCTTACAGGCCTGTTTAAGGAGCTGTATCTCTGAAAGGCATCGGTTAACAGTAAAAATGTTGCCTGTGTCATTAAAAATAACGTGTGCAGTGCTGAGATTCATGGTTAGAGTGTAGACAGTAGAGTGAATTCCCCTAGTTGCCACACCTCAGTAGTGTGGGTTGGAGATTTGCATATGTGGCCCATAGCTGTAGTGATCCCATTACTAGGGTGTAACCGCAAACACAGGACCCTTATGACACATGATGAAAGTTTGATCCTTAACCCTCCTTAAAAAAAACAAAAAAAAAACAAGAAAGGAATGTTTAGTATTTAGACATAGAAAACACTTGACATGATACCTGTCTGTTTAAAATTTACAAGGAAGACATTTGTTCAACCCTTGAAGCCCTAAATATTAAATACTCCTATAAATTTTCCTATTCCTATAAATATGATATATTCCTATAAATATTATATTATATTATATTATATATGTTAATGTTTTACAGGTATTAGCAATTACTGTCATCAAAAAGATAGGGTATAAGTTATGACTTTATAATATTTACACAAATACATGTATGTCTCATTATCGCTAATTTAGACCACATTTGTCATAGATATGACAACAAAAAATTGTAAATTTCACATCCACATTACATTAACTCTGATTTCACGTGCATGTTTTTCCTATTTTTTCACAGACCTGAGTCCTGGAATTGCAGCTCTAACTGTGGGATGTGATTCGGGTGATCTGGGATCTTTGTCCCGTGTGCAGCTCCTGCTATTGGAGCGAAGAGGATCCGAAAGTCCATGTTCCATCCCAAGCCCCGAATGGTGTCGAACTCCAGACGGGGAGGAGTATGAACCTGGCCTTAGAGTCTGGAGCTCGGGCATTCCCCAATATTATCAGTCCACAGGTACATTACATATCATATAGCAAGCTGCCAAGCACCTGTCCAGCGTAGCGGTGAATGTCTGCGTCCGTTGTGTGTGGGTGTGTGCACGTATAAGCTTGCCTTTCAGTGCGCGTAAAAAGATCGCACTGGGCCCTGCTATCTCTCCCTGTCACCTCACATCAGATTGCAATGTTTACATTCACGAGCAACAGCGCCCTTGATTGCCTTTAAATAACTCTGAAAAATAACAGTTAGGAAGGGGGGGGCAAAAAATCCCAAGAGGAACGGTTGATTTGAGCTGGGGAAATTTGGCAATTTTAAGAGGGCGTCGGGGAATAACGTTACGGGTGTGCCTATTGTTGGCCGTCCTTGAGAGTAATGTTTTTTGTAGTATTTGTGTATGTGACCCCGTTGCCGTTACCTTTGAACCAAAGCCGGCATGCCTCTCATCTGTTCCAGGGCGCGCGGCTACAAGTCCTTAACTGAAGCCATAAAGATGTAGCGGTTTGTTGCTCCTGCAAAAAAAAAAAAATGCTTTATGGAGTTATGAAAAAGTCATATTAATCAAGATAAAAAGTTTATCATTAACCCAAAACCTCCGTTCATCCACACGTCTGGTCGCAATAGCCCCCCTATCAGAACATAATACTGCGATGCGGCTATTGTGCATTGTTCAGGCGCAATCCACAGATAAAGGCACTACAAAGGAAAGCCACGTGCGCGGGATCAGATCTGGGTGCAATCTTGATCGGATGTGTTTTGAAATAGTGTTAATGTGTTTCTAAAGTCTGGCACAAACACGCACGGTAGCGCGTGGAGGCCAGGCTCCTCGCTAGGTGTGTCTGCACCTGGCATGCTGCGAGTAGACAGGTGCTGTTGGAGTTTGTGAGGCACCATTTCTATCAGTATTTGCAGAGGGATTAAGGACCTTCAGTCATGTCAAATACGAGGCATTAATCACTCACTGTCGCCCCTCTTTTTGCATTTCTTTTACACTTGTGTATATTCGGTCTTCCCTTGTTTTCATGTCATGTGTGTCTATTTGCAGTCCCCGACAACCGCAAACCATTAAGTGACACAAACAGCGGGCGAGATTCTTTGGCAACTTTCAAGGGACGCAGAAAGCGCCCTGGGGTGAGTATGCTGCTCATAAAACCATTTCAACACACATAGAGGAATCTACGAGCCACTTTATGGCTGTCGTTGCTGTATGGAGGCGACTGGGGGATTTCTGCTTGCTGCTGGGCGGCAGGTGTGGGGCTAATAAGTCACTACGGATGAGAAAGGTGCAGTCGTTTATAGAAAAGGAAGTTGGGCTTCTCTGACTTGCCCTGCTGATAAGAGGGCTGGATTTAAGGGCATGGATGTGCCATAGCGGGGCCAGAGGGCAAGGTTTAGGGGGTAAACAGTGTCAGCGAGGGGTAAGGGGACTCAAAGCATTGGATGCAGGTGCAAAAGGATGGAGGCATTAATCTTTCTTTTATGAAGAAGGAGGAAAGCCAAGGGAGGGGCCTAAACATGAATGTGTTGTAAGCTGCCGTCAATTAAGTTTCAGTATAATAGATTTTCCCCAGGACAGATTACTTTCAGCACTAGGGAGGCCACTGCTTCTGTGCAGCAGTGGATGCAAACACACACTTATTTGTATTGGGTGGTTATGCACTTTTGTCTTGTTTGTGCTGTTTGTGTGTTAATTGTTGTGCTTTTAGCTCATCAGTGTGGGGAGCATATCAAAGACATCATCCTGTGGTTCTCTCAGCTCAAGGGTGTCTGAGAGCAGCTCCAGGAACCAGGAGAAAACTAACTGTGAGGAGCAAGGTGTGCCACCGCTCACACCACCAAACATGTAACTGTTAGAAAGGATTCGATTTCAGTTGAGATACGACACATGACAGATAAAAATTATAACAACGCTCAAACCAAAGATTTTAACAAAATCAGAATAAGCAATGTTTAAGCGATAGTATTTGTGAATAAGCAGAGAATTTGTTTTTTTTAACTTCCTGATAAACTGAAACTAAATATCACTGTGAAAATTGGGACAAGCCACTCAAATATTATCATTTTCCTATATAATAATTGACTTGCACCTCAGAGAGAGCATACAAAGAATAATAAATGCGGCCGTTGGTTTTGGAGGAGGATGCTGTTTGGCAGTGTATGAGAGATCTGAAGGCAATTATTTATGGTTTGCTTTTAAGAAATATTCCAGGTTAATCTCAGTTTGTGGCATTATATTGATTACCACAAAAAAATATTTTGACTGTTTTTATTTTGGCCTTCTTTCTTTTTAAAAGTGAGGCACTTACAGTGAAAGTGATTAGGGCCAATCCAGAAACATTGAAAAACTCACTTACAAATGTAAAGCCACAAGACCTGAACAATTTACATGTTCACA
>JAUMHR010000047.1:8631488-8643959 GCA_032361145.1 Enteromius fasciolatus | reverse complement strand
AATGTATTAATTCATTATTATTATATAATAATAATAATATATTTGAATAATTATATTTAAAACAACTTATTGATATGATAAAATGGTATACAAAAAATATTTTAATAGATTATATACCAAGTGTAAAGTGAAAATACCAGTGTGTGATAAAATAAAATAATAACCTAATAATAAATATATTTTTGAATAATTTTATATAAAATTATATTATTATTATTTCAAATATTTATTTAAAATGTATTGAAATCTGAAAGACTTCTTTTCCAATTCACAGTGATTTCATGCGGTCCCTTATCAGCAAGATGGATTTCAAATGTCTGGAGATGAAGCTTTATAAAGCCAAGGTTTGTTTTCTATAATGGTATTTAGTGAAAAATGAACATCTGTCATACTCGCTATCAAACTGTTCCTGATCATTTAGCAAGTCTGTCCCTCACTCTCCCTCTCCCTCTCTCAGTAGGAACTAATTACAGTGAAATAGAGACCATAAAACACTTTAAAGGCCAACTCAACCGCAGGCTTAGTAAAACTAGCTGTTTCCGTCAAGCACCTTGCATGTGCATTGAGAGCCGAAGTGAAAAAGAGAAATGGGGTTCTCTCATTTTTCCTTCAGCCTTCCCCCTCCCTCGTATTCATGGATTACAGGCTGTAATCTCATTAAAGTGGCCGGCAGTGTACATCCAGTGCAGCGTGCTCTGTAATCAGGCAAAGACATACTGCTCATCTCGGATAAAGCAGAGGTATAAGGTGGCCATTCAGTAGCAAGACCCGACCTGGCCCATTGAACAGAGAGGGCCAGCTGCTGAAAAGTGTGGAGACTTAAAAGTTGATGGCAGAGGTTGGGGAAACTGAGCCCCTGCCCGGTCTTGGGGTTAGGTGGAGAGGGGAGGCTAATTACAGAGTGAGCTGGGCTTGAATTGTTATCGAGCGAGAGGAGAGAGGAGTGGGCGCTTTGCCAGGGGATTACAGGACACACACACACACATACACACTCACTTTTAGTCATTACCTCGGATGCATTTAACTGTGCAAACAGGTGCGCTCACAGAAGAGTAGGAAAAGGCCGCTGTAACTTGAGACTCCTTAGACACACGTGTGAACCCGAACACACGCTTTCACGCGCACACACAAACACACAGGTTATGCCGACATCAGTGCCCTGACTATCTAGAAGTGTGCAATAGATGATGACCGGGGACAAATGAATGTATTCACAAGGGATTTGCACATGTGGAGGGAGGGTTATGGACTGAGGCTGCTGTGTGACACCACAAAGTTAAAGCCTGAAAAAAAAACTAAACTCGACTAAATATATATAGGTTTCAGGTAAGTTTATGGAGAAATAAATGTTACAATTTGGTCATTCAGTGTAACAACCTGCTCATTCTGACTTGTACGTATAAAAATATATATAAAAAAAATAGGGCATATTAAATATTATTGTTATTTTTTAAATAGTAATCAATTTTTACTGACAAATAGGGAAAACCTATAATAGTGGCAAATTTTAAAAATGTAAAATTCCAGCTAATTAGTAACAATTAGTCTTTTAATATGTCATAAATTGATTTTTGATGTGAATATGCCAGACAAAATTGTTACACTGAATGACATTTTAGTGTGTGTCTTTCGTAAATCAGGGGAAAATGTGTAATATAAAACAAAATTGCAATTTAATTAAATAGAAAACGTAAAAATGTTGGGGGATGCTGTGTATATGCAAGGAACAGCTATTACATTCATTGATACTAACCTGAGTATGCATGCTTGTTCTACAGCAGTTGTTCTTGTTCTTGCTGGAGGCCCAAACAGGGGGTGCTGTGGTGCCAGAGGGCTGCATTGGGGCAGAGCAAC
The DNA here is from genome assembly GCA_032361145.1 of Enteromius fasciolatus. Classification (NCBI taxonomy): domain Eukaryota; kingdom Metazoa; phylum Chordata; class Actinopteri; order Cypriniformes; family Cyprinidae; genus Enteromius; species Enteromius fasciolatus. The sequence continues at coordinate 8,642,105 of JAUMHR010000047.1, read as the reverse complement.
TTCTAGTGGAGCTCAAGGCAGGGGGCATAAGGCCTGAGCATGAGGCATCGGTGAGGCAGGAACTTCACAATTTGCGCTCCCTCGATCTTCTCGACTTCCTCGCTCACCTGCCTCTCTTCATCCTCATTCATAACTCCATTATCGCCAACCCCTTTGATGACTCCAGCAACCTGTGATGATATCAACAACAATTGTTTGCACTAATACTTAGGCCATATTAACATAAAAATGCTTACATATACTGTATACATACGTATGAAATAAATGTTGGGTCCTAAAGGATTTTCAATATTTTTAAAAGCTCTTTTGCTCACCCTGGCTGCATTTATTTGATCAAAAATAAAAGTAAATTTTTTATATATTTTTAATAAATAGAATGTATTTCTTTAATGCAAAGCTAAGTTTTCAGCAGCCATTACTCCAGTACACATGATCCTGTAAAACTATTTGATATTCTGATAAAAAGTTCTTCAGTATTATGCTGAAAACAAGTGTGCTGCTTAATATTTTTGTGGAATAAAACAATAGAAAAAAAAAATAAAAAGTTTGTTTGATAATAAAAAAATAATTAGCTTGATTAAAAGAACAGCATTTCTTTGCAATGAACACTATAAATGTTTTATTATTGATCATTTGATTTTAATTTTCTTTACAAATTTTGATTTAGTGTATATGAATATTACATACCTAAAATAATTATATTCATATAAATAATATTTTATGCATATTTTGTACACGTTTCATTTATGCATTATATAATACTATAATACATTATATGATATTATTTGATGGAGTAAATATAAGTGGGCCATTTAATGAAGCATAGAGACTACAGCTTCATATCATATTTTTTATATTTTGTATACTTTTTCAATATGAAAAATCATCCCTAAGTACACAAATATTGACACAAATGATTATGTTTAAGTGTCCCATTTATGTATTCATCCAGGGGCTGAATTCTTCAGAAAGTGACCAGACCTCAATAAAAATGAACTACAACAGTGCTTTGCTCAGTTTTCTTTTAGCAACCATGTCAATAACTCGTTAAAAAGAAATAAACACTGATTGAAACACTGAAATGACAGAACCTGCCATAGATTTCAATTACTGCACAAGTCTGAGCCATCACTGCTGAACATATTAGAGTGGAGAGGAGTGCTGTCTGTGGTACTGAAACACTGTTTACATTGCACTGTTCAGGGCCAAAGTCAAGCAGCTCATATTTCATGCAGGCTAGAGCCTTTATTAATGTCATTTGCAATTCAGCATAGAGAGAGTGAAAAGTTTGCTCAGTGTGGTCATCAAACACCCAATCGTCACTGATAATCACTCACCAAACCTCAGTAGAGGAAGAGAAGAGCTCTGACAAGCATAGAGAGCAGCGTCACATTCAGAAATAACAAAAGTGAGCATTTGTATAAGAAAGGGGGGGAAAGAGGGGGGAAAAATGAAAAGGATCGAGGTAGCGAGAAAAACAGAGAACGACCGGTCTCATTTAGCCTAAAGAAATGGCCACGGACATTGGAGAGTCGTGAAAAGCTTTCTGGGCACTCATGAAGAAGTGAGTGCTGTCTAACAGTCTGCGTCTTTAGATTTACAAAGTCTGTAGGAGAAGTTGAGAGGCAGGGATGGCAGCACTTTCAAAGAGAATGAAAGGAGGCTGGAGAGGAGTGATAACAAGAAGTCCCCATGAATTTCAACAGGGAGAACATCAGAGGGGCCCGGATCACTAATCAGTGTGGGTTACATGCTGCCGCTCCTGTTCTATTCAGGCGTGGCATAATGAGGAGGCAACATTTTGCCACAATGGGATGGACACGCGGACGGGCTCCAATGGGCTGTGCGCACAACTACACACACTGCATTGCTCGCCACGGTTCCCTTGGACACTGTTCAGATTGAGCATGAATAGTTTGTAAAGGGAATTGGTGGCTTGTATTTTCAGGTTAACCACAAAGTGTATTCACAATGGGTCAATGGAAAAGTTTCAGCATGAAATTCACATTGCTTTCATGAAGACTGTGTTGGAAAAAACGAGGTGTAGTACAAAGATTAGGCTATTGAAATATATTTTACAAGAAAATAAAATGCTATTTTAGTTTTCTACTTTGAAAATGAATGTTTTACTTGCTGCTTCGTTTGTTGAACATGTTTTATTCACTCAGATTTCTGGAATGCCTCTTGATTAAACAAGTTCATTGAACAAGCTTATTGGAGGGAAGCTACAGATCTGAATGTGATATTACATTTTCTATAGTCTAATCTTTCACCGGCAGACACAAGAGGACAGAAAATCAAGTGGAAAATGTGCTTTATCCATCTGAGCAATCCTGATTTATTGATTTTTTTTCAGGATTTAGAGCAAAAAAAAAGCACTGCCTCTTTTCCCCAAATTAATTTCACACCAGATAAATATGAAGCTCTGGCTATTGAAATGTAACTGACAAATGGGTCCACTGCCTTACAATAAGACAGCGTTTGGTCAAGCGTCTGATGGATAAGCGCAAAAATTGATTTCTCCAGCTAGTCGCCAGTTCAGACCCTTCCAATCTGGATGGTGGTTTAACATGTCATAGACGCTGGGTCACAGTGAATCACACAGTCGCAGGGAACTCTGGGACAACTGACTGTATATTAGGGGGTTTCCAAAGCAATTCCACCGAAGAACCGTTTTGGGTTCCAAAAAGAACCTTTCAGTGAAAAGTTCCAAAACCTGTTTCTTTTTTAGTATTTAAATAATACGACCATTTTCACTAAAGAATAATGGATGTTTAAAGGTTCTTCACTTAACCATTGATTATTTTTAGCAGTGTATCTTTTAAAAAACTATTTTAGGCTCATCTGGACCTGTGACACACTAAAAGTTTTTCATCTTCCATCACAACTGTTAGACCACGCCTGGTCGCGCTATAGTTTAAAATAAAAGAATCGTTTTGAATCTAAGATAAGCGTAAAACTTTGGCTAATTGATGAGCTGGGGTACTTCGTCTTACCCTAAACAAAGCTCGCCTACTTTCGTCTGGAACAAGTTTTTTTCTTCTTCTTCAACACCTGCCTCTTGTGTACAGCCTTCGCTTCCAGACGCTGTGTTTTTAAAGCGGCAGTTGTTGAGTGCGCGTCGCGAGCTGCTGTCAGAAAGGCACACGCGCCTTCAGCCGACTCCACTCGAGCGCCACACACTCACACAGAGCTTTTCAATTCATTACAGCAGGCACGCGCCCGCCCCGCGCACACACACACTTTACCTGTCAAACTCCACGACTGTTATTTAAACTCAGCGACTCCGACTTAACAAAAAGTGTCTTTTTACTGAGCAAGTTTAAATACAGGGTCGGCACGTTTTTTTTAAATCGTTTCACGTGTTTTTTTTAAAACGCAAGAGACTGTAAATACAATATTTAGCCTATATGATGAACATCTTTGCAATTTCTGATTTAGGTTTTGATATTTTTTGCGAGGCGTAAAGTAGCCTAACATGTGTTGATATTTGAAGATTTGTAAAATATTTGAAAATAAATATAGGCCTATTTAAAAAGAGTTACATATTTGATAAAATGCAGTTAATTTATTTTATTTATATATATTTTTTGAGGTCAGCACAAATCAATGTCAGTGTGGCAAGCAGGAACATTAAGGAAACCATATATATATATATATATAATTCTATTGTGCCCTGTGAGTTTCACAAATGGGCTTATTTGTCAGTATTTAAACTATCTTAATTGTTAACATTAATAAAAGCAAATATGTTACGTTTTTAAATTCTTACTCTTTGATTATTTGGTCTAGCACGCTCTCTTTGCCATGCTCGCTCTCAAAAGTGTGAGTAGGGTGCGCAAACAATATGCTTATTTTCCAAAAGTGCTGTCTTCTCCAAACTGGCATTCATTATGAGCCCAGTCTCTGAAACGTTCCAGTGTGCTGGTTACGTCTCCTCCTGCCTGGCAACAGGCAGACTGCCGAGGGTTAGCAGGCTTATCACTTTTGTTGCCCATAAAATATATATATAACATGTGCAACGAAAGTCTACACTTGACTGCGTTTTTGTAAAAACGCTGGGAAAGGGCAGCGACACACAAAACAAACCGAAGAAAACATTTGTTTTCGAAACTTTTATTATGAGACTAAATTGTAGAAAATATTGAGATAAGGCATATTCTTATTTTCTGAGATGCAAAACCCAGCATTGTAAAGGCAAAGTGGAACAGGCAGTGTGGAGACACAAAACACCTCCGTTTGGACAATAGCTGCATAACCTTTGATCACTTCGAGTCATATTACCATTGCAATTATTATTCCTATTAAATAAGACACGTTGGTGTTGAAATTTAAACTCTTAAACTCCTCTAAAACCTCCACGACCGTAAAGGGAATTGCCAGCTGCGATGCATTTGAGACTAGAAGTCTGAATAAGCGAGAGGTAATAAGCAATTTACGGCAGGCTATAGGTCAAAAATAGATACATATTAAAATGAATGTGTACAAAAACATCTATAAATCTCTTACATACAAAAATAGCTTAATATATTTCAAAAAACAACATGTTTTATACAAATAGAACTTCATATAATAAAATTCGCCAAGTTGGAAGCATATTAGAGTTGTCAGAGGGGTCAATCAGGGCAAACCTTCTTTGATTACATTAGCATAGGTAAAAGAACAACGTTTGCTTATTGTTGTTGTTTTTTGTTTACATGCCACAGTGTCGTGGAAAGTCATTTTAAAAATAGATTTCTTGGGCGAATGCGCTGGAAGGACTGGACTCCCGCTCTTCCCTTTTAGTCCTTTGGCTCTTTGACACTCGGGACCCGTGGTTTGCCGGTTTGTATGGGCCATCTCTGGGTGTGGATTCGAGTCTATCCGAACCGGACTGCAGCGCAAACGCAGTGCTTTCTGTTCTTGGAGGACATCCGAGTTCCTCCCAAGCGAGTGCTGCGATTTTTAGGTATTTCCTAGAATGAGAACGGGACATGGTGAATATCTTGCATGAACAACAGAATCGCGAAAGCACAAGTATAGCGGAGATAAAGATGATTTTAATTCATACTAACCTTCCTTTCGCGAACGTTCAAAACCAATTGGTGAAGTCCAGGAGCTCTTGTTCTTCTGGACTCAGAGGGTCGTAGGAGCCCTCATCTGAGGAGTAAGAGGACACTGGCGAACCGGCCATAGAGTTCATGTCATTAGAGTAGTTTTGGGAGATGGTGGGTGACAGGACGCCGGACTGGAACGCTGCGCTCACCGCGTCATGCTCGTCCAAAAGCTGCTGGAGCGCGCGGATGTACTCCACTGCCGAGCGCAGCGTCTCCACTTTGCTCATCTTCTTGTTCGCCGCTCCGTTGGGAACGTGTTCGCGGAGAGTAGCAAAACCGTTGTTCACCAGCTTTACCCGGTTGCGTTCTCTCTCGTTCCGCCTGGCCACCGCGTGCGGCTGCTGCTGGGGCAAGCTGTACCCGAAGCCGGCGAAGTTGAGCCTCCTTTTACACCGGAGCAGCTCCGGAGAGGATGAGCGCTGCCTCTTCGTCTGCTTCGACGCGGACTTGTTGCTGCACTGGCTGTCGGTCGGACTGAGTTGGATGCTCTGAGATGCAAAAAAGCAGGCAGGTGGCATGAACTGCTGCTGGTTTACGCTTATTTCCATCTTGGCAGTGATGTCCATTTCGCGGAGAAAAAGAAAAGGAGCGAGGAAAAGCACTGAAGTTTTCTTTGGGATGCCCAGTGGCCGTGCGTCTTGCTCGTGGCGTTCACGTGTGGCTTTCAATGGGCAGGGGTGCACCGGACTCTCGACCTGCTCTGAGTTGTGAGATGGAAACAGCGCGGCCTTTTCAATACGCCGGCGGCCAGCCGCTCGTTCGTCTTGACCACGCCCCCGAGATGCTCTTGCGTTGCGTACGCCGGGCGCGTGCCGCTCCTGCCACTGAGTAAACAACTTCTCGTAAAGAATGACTAGAGGTGTTTTTCGGTTATGACAAGTGTTTGTCGGAGAACAAACACACGCACACACTCAACTTCGAGCGGCAATAAAGGCATCCCGTGACCTTGTACAATTTAACAACGGCGCACTTCGATTTTGGCGCTTTGAGAAACGAATAATTCATCTTGAGATTAGTCGTTGTAATTCACGGAAAAAAAAAAACTTGAGTAAAATATAAGAATGATGCATGTTGACTTAATTTACAGCTAAACACCATGAAATTGTGAAAAAACCTTGATAAACACAAAGCAATTCACAGAAACATAAAAAGGCAAGATACAATTTACATCGTTCGCCAACAAATGTAACATTTACATATGTGACAACTTGCCCCGACTTGGCATTTATGAAAAAAGGGGCTGTAGGGAGTGTTTGAAATCAACATAGTTTACCATACTATTTAATTACACACGAATCCCGCTATACTAAGCTCTCTAGCTTCTTATCAAATCAAGCAGATCTTAAGCAAATATAGCAAATAATTTGCAACCGCTGTTGTGGTTAACACGAATCCATTCAGAGGTAAATAAACTCATTCAAAGCACTTTGCTTTCATTGGACTCAGGTGTAGCTTGGTTATGAATTCACACTCGTCACAGTAATTGTCATACTGTTAACGCGTTACAGCCATGTAATATTGCTCCATACAGAGAACCTTTGTGCGCGCGAGATAAATTTGGCCAGTCATTATTAGAAATCATCACAGCTGGAAAGGCGGAACGGATGGGTTATTTTGCAGACGCGCGTTTAGAAAAGCTCCTGCCACCTCATTCACTCTATTTACTTCCAGTATATCTCTCGATTAATTTCGCCTCTTTCATAGCGCACGATAATGGCACATTGCTTTCAACCAACTTTGAATGACTTTGCCTGCGCCAGCTTCGTGTGTGCGCGCGCTGCATGTGCAGTGGAGAGGGAGGGGGGCAATAAATTGTGTAATTTCTCTTAGTTGGCTGAGGCATTCAAGATCAGGCCAGCATTCAAGCACCCAGCCCCCTCCAACTTTCCTTTCTCTCCCTCTCTCTTTTTTCCCCCCTTCTCCTTTTTTAGCCCAGCAAGGGCGTTTAGAAAAGAAGCGTGGGTTCTATTCACTCCGGCTGGGACCCTCTGAAACATATCCACCATGCTCTGTCAGTGCATTTGCAGAGTCCAATTAGCGTTTTGTATGCCCCTCTTTCTTTCATGATACTCTAGGCTGAGGGAAGGTTCCAGTCAATCCCGAGTGTAATAATTAATATGACATGTGGGCGTCTGAACTACTATTGAAACACCTCTGCCTGTCTTACAACTCGGAGAGCTGCTGTAAAATAATAAAAACAAAACAAATCCATACAAAGCCGTTTGTTTTCTCCTATAAGCCGGGGTCTGATATGCAGGATTATATTTCAATTTGTTAGCTGTTAAAACTGCATTGTAAAGTTGTTTTTTTTGTTTGATCAGTTCAATGACTATTCATGGGTGCGCTTTTGAAAGCAGGTGCATGGCGTTTATGCACTGCTATTTCATACATTAGTGGATGAGAGCGCGTTGGCTCAGTCGTATTCGTGAATGAACTGAACCATTCCTTTTTACCTGTAAGGATTTTTGCAGTAATGCTGTGGATAACAATTGCAGCTTCCAATTGTCCATCCCAATAAAGTATGTTTAAGAGGCTAAATCATTTGGTATGGCACTGTAAAATAATGCAAGTTACCAGGAACTGTGCCTATATTTGTAAAATAAAGAAAAATTTGAAGTAAACAAACTTCAAGCAGCTCCGCTGTAAGGCAAAGGCCAGATGTGTTGGTCATATCAGCCGTTGATTGATTCATTTATCTTGAATACGTGCGCTAGTCACCATGCCTCGATCTGATTTTGTGATAATATTTCTATACAGAGGGAGTCTACTGTATCCTAACTGTACCTTACCTGAAAGCATCTGCAGGTGGTGTTGAAAGGGCATGGTGTCCAGATGCTCATTTAAGACAAGTCTTTGCTGTTGTGCACTTTGTTTGACTTCAATTCTTAATGGGATCACCTAGAGGTTTGGTCATGGGCCTATACCCCCTGTGTAAACAGACATCCAAGTACAATATTCTCATATTATCATAGTCAGTTATCACAAAATATCTAACGTCAAGGTAAAGCCATTTCAGTGCTAGTTTTTTTTTTCATTTTATGGAGATTTTGTACTTATAGTGTTGCCCTACTTACCTCTGGAAATTTAAATGGATAGCTTATGTACAATACAGTAAAGAAAATGTGTTTTGAACAGAATAGATGGTTCATAAATTGTATAGACACCTACTGCCACCTAGTGGTGAAGTCATGGTTTGTACAAACCTAAGCAATAGGTGTGTGCACAGTTGTACAATTGTGTGTACAATACATTGATTTATGTAACACAAATAAAAATATGGATTAAAGATCATATCTGCTTCCTGAGTCTATGAGCTAAATGCAGCGTGTATACACTGCTAATAAAACTAAGACTTGAACCGCACAAACGTCGTCAAAAATAAAAGGCAAAGTAAGGAACTTTATACAAGTAGGTCTCCATATTTCGCTAGTATTTAAAAATGCTTCGTTAACTATAAAGTTGTAATTAGTCGAAGCGTATTTTTAACATTACCTGACCACAAACATGCAGCAATTGCAGTCACCTGAGGATGTAAACATAGCAACGGTAAGCCTTCAGCATTTTCACGTTTCTGTTATGACACACCAGTACAAAAACACGACAAGCAAGTCACAAATAAATAATTTTTTTTTTAAAAAATGTCCGTTTTAGAAATTACTTGACATTGGTTTAATTTACGGTTAGCTAACTAAGTTATGCTAACGTTAGTTGTGCCGAGTTTAACACAATATGATAGGAAACAAATAAATTTAAAAGTATATAAGTATTAAAAGTAGCTATACCTTTCTGAGATCAGTGTATCAGTGTTTTAACACCGACACATTTGCACACGTGGACCCAGTCCCAGTTAACTTATAAGCTATTTGGTGCCATCGTGTGGTCATAAACAGAAAACCAACATAAAGATAGTGATGGTTATTTATAACGGTTTTTCCAATCTTAAACACTGAATCCCAATAAAATATTTATAATAATAAAACTATTAAATCAAGTAAGAAGAAAACCAAAACGGCTAAGTAATCGTTACGAAATGCTGACTTTGAACTCCGTTCTCAGCCAAAACTCCCCCTGCAAGCTCTTTCTTACTGGACAACACAAACCAGATGCGCTGCGGTGGCAGCTTCCAAATCTTCCAGGGGTTTATGGGCATCTCGTCGCGTGACATGCACACGGGACGCTCAGGGGGTGTGGTGTCACGTGGTACTTTTAAATGGCTGGAGTTTGGGATGGGGAGCACAAAGTGCACAGAAACATCCAGCAAATCGACATCACCTGAGGACTGAAGCAAGAATGGACGCAGGTTTCAGACAGATGAACGGGGATCTGGAGAGGAAGGTGAACTAATTTTACCACGAAATTAACAACATTATACTGCATTGTAGCTCTTTTGCAATTATGCAATTTATACTTTTTTTTTTAAATCACGTTACGCATGTGGTTTTATAGCAATACCTCCATCATTGGACACAACAAGAACAAAGATATGCAAACTAAGATGCAAGATAGTCCTATGTGATGCAGAAAAGTCTGTGTGGACTTAAAATTGTTAATTGACAACCCAGCTTATTCTTGTTATTGTTATTATGGACCTAACTGGGAATTTATTTCCAGACCACAAAACGAAGGCTGGCACAGTACCAGCTGAAAAACTTCAATGGACAGTTAATAATCTGTTAAAACTGAGATAACAGTATGTGAGCAGAAATATTGATCTGATGCTTTCAAAGAGGTCTTTTTACAGACTTTAAAAATTTGAATGTCCTGAGGTAGATTTATGTTACTTTTTGTTCCTTTAAATAAGTATTGTGGCAAAATGCATCATGATACTAACACCTGACTCACAGGAATGTAGGTTCATAGGAATGTGAGTGTGACTTCAGTCATGAGTTGTAAAATCCTTCTGCTCAGTCACACACAGACTTTTAGCTATATTAAGATCTCACAAACCTGCTGATATTATTCAGTATGCAGCAATATATGAGCATTTGCTGATTTATGGGGATCTCTATTTAAATTAATTCCCATAGCTGGCAACTACGTACAATACTTGCCTTGAAAGTTACTTATCGGTGGTTTATGTTTTCTAATGTGTAACAAAGCTTGTTGCATCTATTCACAAGCAGAGATGGGTCATTTAGGGTTCTTTTGCACTATGGGAAATATTAACTAATATTCATTTCAAAGACAAAAGAAAGAAAACTAAAAACTGATTAAATAAAATAAAAAGTAAAAATGCCACTTGCAGTGACAGTTCTACTCATCTGATGCATGTTTATGACAAAGAGTGCTACTGTTTGAGTGTCTCCACATTTGTTTGTTTAACAGGGCTCTCTGACCTCATCCTACCTGGAAGAACCGTTAAACAAAACAGGAGTGGTGTCCTGCATCTTTTCTCTGAAACAGGAAGTTGGAGCTCTTGTAAAAGCTCTAAAACTATTTGAGGTTAGTGTCTTGAAACAAAACCTTTGAACTGCATAATTCGTCCCCTTTCGGTGTTTCTTCGTCTGTCCATTTTTCATTG
>JAUMHR010000047.1:8617345-8631388 GCA_032361145.1 Enteromius fasciolatus | reverse complement strand
TGCTCGCTCTCCGATATACACTTGCATTTATCTAAAGCCAAAACATGAGGGTCAAGGACAGCAGATGATAGTGGGACATTTGTAGAAATGCAAAACACTAAACATGACGTATTTGCGGGGATTAGGAAACACTATGCATATGATGCAACTTCAACAGAATTAATGAAATCTGTGTGTGACCTGCCACACAAGTTTACCACACAGCAACGTGATATATATATATATATATATATATATATATATATACATAAACATAAACATCATGTAGCACTAAAGACTGGGATAATGGTTGAAGCAAACTAATAATACAATTGTAAAATATATTAAAATATAAAATAGTTATTATATATAAATTACAATACTATTTCCAAAAATAAAAAAGGGCAAGATTGATAAGTTATTAAAGCCACTGAAAAAACAGCATTGTGACCTGTTCTTGGCAAAGATATAGAAACAGAAAAATTGATAATATCAACCAGAATTGTGCTTTGCGATGAAAAGATTACAGACATGCACATAGTGCACAAGCCTTGTAATAATGCCAAGATTTCTTGAATCATCTCCAAAGTTCTTGTATCAAAGTTCAGTATATTTTGTTTTCGGGATGTTGACTTTTCTACTGCCTACGTGCAACGAAACGTGCACCCAGGTAGATGACTAGATTTCATTTACTGATTATATAGAAACTATTACACAAGCAAAATGTTGCATATCAATACATGCTGTGCTTTCCTGCAACTCAGTACCGAACGAATGAGTCTAATATCTCTGGTGTTTTCGTGCAAGCCATTAATGGATGTGTGCCAACCACACACCCCTTTATGCCACTATAAAGATAAAAGCTCAGCTTGTGGATTCTGATTGGCTCTGCCGTACCATCCTACTCCACCCCTAAAAACACCCCCTCCTCCACCCCTCACCCCAGATACTCACGCACACAATTTGAACCTAATTCAAAACAATGTCCCGCAGCCCGCTCTCAATGTTTACTATGAAATACGCTTTATGAAAGACTGAAAGCAACTATAATGGATGATTATAGTTATAATTAATAAGGGCTATTATTCTGAATTAGCTATGCAGCTCCAAAAACACATCTGATTATTTATTCCTAATTAATACAATTAAAATCAACTAATAAAAATTATAATGCAATGAATTCATATGATTAACACCTTGTCAGAACAGTATAAAACACAAACCAAAAATAAACAAGCAGGAACAATCAACTTGGCCAAAGATTTACAGAGGCTTTGTAGCATTATACATATAAAAAACATATGCAGACACTTGACAGAAACATGCTCTGACTGAACCAGGTGACACTCCGAACACAATTGTATTAACCCAGCGCTGCGAAAAATGAGAAGCATGCAGAAAAATAGTGCAGTAATTTTCTGATGTGTTGTTTTCTGAGTGTTAAAGGATGCGGATGCATATGGACTCAATCAGCACCACATGGACAGAGAGGGAAAATGTTGAAAAAGGACCAGAGAAGGTCTAAGGCGTTGTAAATCCCATCCGCCTCTTCTACAGGCCTATAGCAAACAGCAATGGGTGTCCTCCCTCTGTGTGTGTAAAAACACATGAATACAAACAGATTTGGCTGAAACTGTGTAATTCGAACTTAAATATGCAAAAACACCCACTCTCCTATTGGCTGAAGAAAAGCTGCACATGTGATTCTCAGTCGCTGCCACAAATGTGAATGTGGTTACTGATACACTACAATAGTTAACTAAATGATGCTTTAATTAGAAAAGAGAGGACCACACATAGCTACAAAAAATCCTGTCATGTTCATCATAAATCTTACACATCTTGTAAATAAATCATTAAATCACTCAGACTAGCATGCAGTTTTCTCCATAGTGCTGTATGTTATTATTGTTGGTTTTTTTTGTTAGAAGGTCTGGCCTGGAGTGCCCCCTAGTGTTTATTCACTGTGATGCATATTATGCATGTAGATTTTTCTAAATATCAAACTTACGTTAAATGCTAAACTGTTATTTTCAAATATACTAAAAGAGAATAAATAAAAAACTATTTAAAAGTTCTAAAGTTAGAGTAAATAAATATTTTTTTAAAAACGTAATATTTTACTTTAAATGTGACCCTGGACCACAAAACCAGTCATAAGAAACAGAGTAGCTATAGACAAAATTATAGATTTTTTTTTTGCCAAAAATCATTAGGATATTAAGTAAAGATCATGTTCCATAAAGATATTTTGTACATTTCCTGCCATAAATATATCAAAACTTAATTTTTGATTCATAATACGCATTGCTAAGGACTTAATTTGAACAACTTTAAAGGTGAATTTCTCAATATAATATTTTTGCATCCTCAGGTTCCAGATAAAAAAAAATATTAAGTTATATATTTGCCAAATATTGTATTATCTTAACAATCAATGAAAAATATAAACGGACCTTTATGACTGGTTTTGTGGTCCAGGGTCACAAATATCCAATTGACAGACAGACAAGCAGAAAATAAAAATTTGTATATATCTCTTACTAATACATGAATAACTTGTAATACATAGTAGGTTATTGAATAATTGTATGTTGTGTAATACATTGCAGCATTGTGTACATGTATGTTACATATATGTACTTTGCAGGACAAAGGCATTAACCTGACCCACATTGAGTCCCGTCCATCACGCGACAACAAAGAAGAATATGAGTTCTTCGTCAGTGTGGATCAGGCTTCCTCTAAAGCTCTAGATAAAGTTGTTGACGGTCTGCGCACACAGATCAGTGGCCAAGTTCATGAGCTGTCTCGCAACAAACAGAAAGACACAGGTGAGACACCAGTCTGATGAATAACGCATCATTTCCTATGAGAAAAAAAATAAAAAGCTGCTACAGCATTTCAGAAACTCAACAAGAGAGCGAGAATGGAATAGAATATGCAGAACAGAAATAGAACACATGCTGTAAACGTTCATAAATGTCATTGTGGAGATGGATGGCAAAGGCCTTTGCACTCAACCTCTCTTGTGGTTGTTTCCAAAATTACATTAGTTTAGTTTTTGAGGACAAACAGACTCATAGAGACAGACTGAAATGTCTTGTGTCTATTCAAGAGTCAGTTCAGCAGGGTGGGGGTCAGAGTTCAAATCAAAGACTGACAGACCAACAGACCCCATTACAATTTCCCCCTTATACAATAAGAAAACACAGAGCAGGGGACATTTATGGATATTTATGGCCGATGAGGAAAACCAGTCGGGGTCTTCAGTTCTTAGCCTTTTGTTTAGACCGCCTCAGGCTGGTTGCTGAACTCTGTGCTGATGGCTGAACCTCCAAAGAGTTTAGCTCTCATAAATCTAGCTGCTGAAGAGCAAGGTTTAGCCTCATAGCCCAGACTGCGTTGTCACCCTCTGGCTTATTCACCACACAATGCTTTCTGTTAACTACTGTGTCATCCATCTCTGTTAGCATGCCAGCATTATTCATATTTAGAGCTTAGTACATTAATCTCAATTTAATAAAGAGAATTGTAACACTATAGATCAGGGCTGGGCAACTTCGGTAGCTCCAACCCTAATCAAACACACCTGAAGAAGCTAATCAATGTCTTCAAGATCACTAGAAAGTTACAGGCAGGTGTGTTTGATAGTTTTACTTCAAAGATACATTTATTTTAATGCGTTGATTATCATATAGCACATGCAAATTAGCTTATTCGATAATAATTCAAACTGTTGTATGTTATTGCAAATAAATTTACATTGCATTATAGTATTATATTTAAAATATTTATAAATGTGCTAAATTGTGTAACTACAAATATATTTAAATAAAATTACATATATATTAAATGTATTTTTTTAAGTGTATTTTTTAGCATAAATGGTTGCCAATACATTCACCAGGACACTTTAATTTTAAATACAGCAGAAGAAATTTTGAAATTACATATAAAGATACATTATCGATTATTGGTCCTTCTTAAATGGGTCAAAAAATGCTAATTGCATTTTATTTCAATTTAAACTAATGCATTTTTTCTTTAATTAAAATGCAATTATGTCTAAAAACATTACATTCTGTATATTATTTCGGCTTAGATATTATTTATTTTTTAATTATTTTAAAATGTACAAGAACAGACACATGTCAGATATACTGGCAACAGTTCCTTAATTGCTCATAAACTTTTTTTGTTCTTTCCCTCTCATCAAAAGTTCCATGGTTCCCAAATGACATCCAGGACTTGGATCGTTTTGCCAATCAGATTCTCAGTTACGGGTCCGAGCTGGATGCAGACCATCCTGTAAGACATCTGTGTGTGTGTGTGTGTGTTGTGTCTGTTTTTGAAGTGACCGTCTGTATGATCAGAGAAAAGAGCGAAAGTGAGCATGCGAGGAAACTTCTTCATTTTGATTTCAAACGCATGCGTGTGTGTGTGTGTGTGTGTGTGGGTGTATTTTGAAAGATGCATAGTTGGTCCACGCGACACTAAAAGCCCACAGTCAGAATCTGCATCACTCTCTATTCTAATGGAAATGGGCGGGGGCTCTCAAATTGATGTCATCGCTTTAATTGAGCCCCTGTAATTATAAATAATTGCCCCTTTCCAGCCATCATTAAACTGAAATGCATTCATCATGAGCAGCAAACACTCTACAAAGGCTTCATTTGAATGAGTCTCCTCCACGAGACTGGGTAACACTGTCAAAGGCTACAGAGAGGTATAGATACACTTTTTTTCCCACTCTAACGTCGCTGTCATCCGCAGGGCTTTACGGACCCCGTGTACCGCGCCAGAAGGAAGGAATTCGCTGACATTGCCTACAACTACAAACAGTAACTATTGCCCTCTCTGCTTTCTCTTTCTCCCCCGCACATTTTCCCATGGGCTGCAGGGAACGTCCCAACCTCTAGCTCTTTCCCTGTTGTTTTGTTGTGCTTTCTATGGAAAATTACTCCTGCTGCCTAACAAAAGGGCTAAATTACAGGGTCCCAGTGCAGTCCGGAGCGCCGGGAGCTTTGTCATCATAATTGAGATGCATTATTCACACGGCCACTACAAAGGGCAGAAGCATTGAATGCTACGCCCCCTGAGGAAGCACACATTTACATACACGCTCGATCAATAATAACACCACTCGTCACTAAAGGACATAAATATGACGTGCAGGCTATAGAGTTTATGCTTAAATGCCCCATTCTAGGATGATTTGGGTATAAGAATACAATGGGACCCAATAAATGTTTGTATGCTTAAAGTTTACACAATATTATTTACTATTAGCATCATTATTGTATATATTATAACAATTTCATGTAATTTATTAATATAATGCCAAAGCTGTACTTTCAGCATCATCTTTGGTGTCACATGATCTTCCTAATATGTTGGTTTGGTGCTCAGTTATCAATTTTTATTGTTGCTCATTTATTAATAATTCTTATAACTATCAATTTTAAAACCACACGCTGATGCTTCATATATATGACACTAAAGACACCAGTAATGACTGCTGAAAGTTCAGCTTTGCATCACAGGAATAAATTACATTTTAAAATGGTTAAGTTCTTTTAAATTGTAGAAATGCTTCAATATTACTGTTTTACTGTATGTTTGATCAAATACAGTAAATGCAGCTTTGGACACTTTACACATTAAAGGCATTTTTAAAAGACTGATTATTTTTGTATGATTTTTTTATAACAAAAATAAATAAATTGGTAGTTTAAATGACAAAATAACTTTTTATTCTATAGAAATAAGGCACAAATATGCTTTTCAAGCCAAATAATTCTCAAAATTGTTTGTAAATTTTGTCATATACTGTCCAGACAAATGTATTTGAATAAATTGTGTCTTTAAAACGAACTAAGCATTCCTTTCTTTTCACAGTGGACAGATTATTCCACATGTTGAATACACGACTGAAGAGAAGGCCACATGGGGAACGGTTTTTCGAGAGCTGAAGACTCTGTACGCGACACATGCCTGTCGTGAACACAACCGTGTATTTCCACTGCTGGAGAAGTACTGTGGGTACCGCGAGGACAACATCCCGCAGCTGGAGGACATCTCACACTACCTGCAGTGTAAGAGCTCTTTTAAACTCAAATACAGTAAGGTGAAGGCACTGCAAAAATGAAGGTTGCGTGCAATTAACCGAAGCTTTTATTTGTAACTGGAAGAAAAGAAAAGAACTTCTACTTCTGCATATCTCACCCTTTCTTGATTTCTCAGCGTGCACAGGTTTCCGTCTGCGTCCCGTGGCCGGTCTCCTCTCCTCGCGTGACTTCTTAGCTGGTCTCGCCTTCCGCGTGTTTCACTCGACACAGTACATTCGGCATAGCTCCAAACCCATGTACACACCTGAACCGTGAGTATACAGACCAAGACGTTGTTATAGAACTGTGAAAATGTATCAAAAGAAAACAAATAATCGTGAATTTGTTTCCTCAGAGACATCTGTCATGAGCTGCTGGGTCATGTTCCCCTGTTTGCTGACCCAAGTTTTGCCCAGTTCTCACAGGTTTAATAATAATATAATATTATATAATCATTTTTGGCTTTTATTCTCACAGTTCTGACATAAATATATATATATATAGCTTCCATAGTATGCTTTTGCAGGTATCTGCTTCCGACTTTATATGTCTAATGTGTCCAAATGCAAAAATAAAAATAAATAAAATGCAAATATTGATTTCTGTTTGACCAGGAAATTGGACTCGCTTCTTTGGGCGCCCCTGATGAGTTCATAGAGAAGCTGGCCACAGTGAGTATTGATTTAGGTTACAATAAGAATAAGTTTTTAACTAAAGCCAGTCGTGTTACAAGACTGCAAAATATATTTCTCTCTCAAAGTAGCTAATTAATTATGTTCATTTTTTGCAGGTCTACTGGTTCACTGTGGAATTTGGTCTGTGTAAGGAAGGAGATAAAGTAAAGGCTTACGGTGCCGGTCTGCTCTCATCTTTTGGCGAGCTGCAGGTATGTGGTACACATAATGCTTTCTTCTGGTTCATGTCCAGTGCTGCAACCCAACAAATTAAACTGGCTTTTTGCTTTGAATAGAATAGGAGTTCGCAGTCCAACTGAGTTTAATGTGTCATTAGTGGCGTGAAAAGCAAAAACATGACACTGATGCACAAAAGGAGGACAGACTGAAAATCGGATGTTATTCTAATGTCTTGCAGTACTGTTTGACGGACAAGCCCCAACTTATGCCCTTCGAGCCAGAGAAGACCTGCATGCAGAAGTATCCCATTACAGAGTTCCAGCCAATTTACTTTGTTGCTGAAAGTTTTGAAGACGCCAAAGACAAAGTCGGGTAAAGTGACTGCACTTAAACCATCTTTAAAATCTCCCTTCCCTCTGCATTTTTTTATTTATATGTGTTTCGTTTTGCTTTTACAGGAAATTTGCTGCCACCATTCCCAAACCTTTTTCTGTGCGCTATAATGCCTACACACAAAGAATTGAGATGCTGGACAACACACAGCAGCTGAGGAACCTGGCCGACAACATCAGCGGTGTGTCTTCATTATTATTTAGCAATTAAACTGAATTTTCCCTATATTGTGCGAGAATTAGGAATGAAAGATCAGGATTTTCCAGAAATTAAAAAATATATATATTTCAAATTTGTATTTTATCTCCTTATTTTTAAAAATAAGGGATAAGCGTTTAGTGGTTGTATTAAGGCTTTTGCAAAAATGTAAACTTAAAAATGTACTTTTTGTGGTTAAAAGAATTTAAAAGAAATTAAATGAAATCATCTTAATTGAAAAAAAATCATTCCCACTTACTATATAGGCTAATGTTTTGTTTTAATGTATTTATTCTACCCATTTTTATTACTTTTATTAAATTTTGAGTTCAGACTCAATTTTCTTCACTCAAGGTTGGGGTTTTACTTTTTACAGCAATTAAATGTTTGTTTTTAATGTTACTGGGTTTGGCATTTTATAATAAATTAACACCCTGGGCACAATTCAAATTTTACACGTTTTTTAATGCCCTGTGTTAGCTTTCTTTCTAATGATTAGTGACTAAATAAGTCGTTTCATCAATTGCACATTGATTTTTTTGTCGTTATATGTGTCGGCTACGTTTTCATTTAATCCCACGTGGATCACAAATGTACCTTTTTTTTCTTCCTAGGTGAGATCTCAATCCTGTGCACTGCCCTGCGAAAGATGGAGTGAAACGATGGTGGAAGATTTTCAAAGAAATTGAAGATGAAATGCTAGAAAATCAAAGACGCTAACTAAGCATCTGTATTGCTTTTTGGCTAATATACAACATAGTTTTTCTAATCAAGCTGTGATAGAGACAGCATGATATTAAATGTTAAATTAGTCCTTATGTATTGCATGTAGAACATATTTATAGACCAATTTTGCTAGTTCAAATATATTTAGTCACTACATATTTAAATAACATATAACGAAATAATAGCCTACGGGGAAAAATGCCTATGCAAAACAAATCGCGTGTAAATACCTAAAAGCTTCGGGCATTATGACGCCCGCCGACGCAATATTTTTTATTTTATATATTACATTGTTGTATTTTTCTCAGTAGTTTAATCGTACGAAAAGACAGATTTCCTACCGTCCATTCTTTGCCTCAGCTGCTGCTTCTTGTTGTCGCACAATGTTGCTGTAATTTTCCCAAACAAGCCGCAATCAATGAATCACGGGATCAAAGGCTTTTTATGACCATGTGTTCAGCCAATGCATTTGGAGGACGAGTTATTTTCATTATAAAATTGCTTTTGTTTAAACCATGCGTTCATATTCTCCATCACACTAAAGCTAAATGATTAAAATACGTTTTGCTAGACTGTGAAAGCAAGTTAACATATACTGCATATATCATTTATCTGTTGCTAAAGACTGAGATGTTATGCATGCATTGTCACATGTACTTAAAACAAACAATAAAGATTGTTATTATTAAGTCTTTAAATGTTGCCATTTTTATTTATATAATAATAATAAAATTATTATTATTTACCGCATTTGCAAGTGAACAGCATGCGTGTGGAAGAAGTCGGTTTCAGTACCATGGAGAGCAGCACGATCTCAGTGCCGTGTTTTCTGAAGTATTTACGCCCCTAAAAACAAAGGATACTTATTATTTATTTATGTATTTCCAATAAAGACTTTAATGCTGACCTTTCACAAAAACTACCATTTAGCTCGTGTAATTCGTCGCTTTTGGCTGTGAAGCACCTGTGAAATGTCACGTGCTCTTTTTTGGTGCTTGGGAAAGGAAAGCACAAACTCATGACGCATCTGAGCTTAAAATTAGACTTGCATTTACGCAACACATTTACATAAAGTCCAGCACCTCTGTATATAAATTGCAGGGCTTTGGCCCCACAGTGAACACAGGAGTTTTCTCCTCATTTAGACAGAGTCGGACTCCTTATTTGGTGTCGACACAAAGATAAATTGGATATATTTATTTGAGACACAGTGGCATATTTTCCCCTTAAGAATCGATGAAGACGGACAGTATATCTCAGAGCATTCCGCTGAGCGGCAGAAAGCGCAGTCTGATCGAGGACGCGCGGCGCGACAGAGAGAGCGGCTCGTCATCTCCGGGGCCCTCGCGCTGCGGGGACAGCTTCGTGTTCGAGGAGGAGAAGGGCGGCGAAGTCACTCTCAACATCCTCTTTGCTCTCAGAAATGAGAAGAACGCGGGCTTCTTCAAGGCTGGCAAAGTCTTTGAGGTAGGCAAGTGCTTTTACTTTGTTTATTTTCATTCACAAATTACAGCTGTGGTGACGTTTTGTTTCAACGTCTGCATCGTTTTTCCTTCCTTTTTCCTTTTTTATTTATTTATTATTTATTTCATTTTTTGTCCTAAACATATACTTAGTTTATAGACTGTGTAGGGAAACTAGCTAGACCCAAGAAATTACCATTTTATTATTTTTGCTTCAAAATTTAAAATTTAATTAAATGTGTAGCCTTTTATCTTAGTAATTTTTCAAAATAAAACAAACTCAAAAAATAAAGGTTTCACAGCCATGCCAGAAAAACCTTTGGTTCCACAAAGAATCAGTCAGTCTTTCATTTTTTTTTTGCCTTTTTATAATATGAAGAACCTTCTGTCTTTTATTTTTTAAAGAGTGCGTCCCACATTTATTTAAAAATATCAAAACAACAAACAAAACAACATATAGGCTATAGCAAATAAATCTGGAACAGGCTAACAACCCTAAAAACATAACAGACCATGTGCTGCTTTTAGTTGTGGCATATTTGGCCATTATGCCTTTTTTATTGCAGCTGCCATAAATAATGTTTTATGATAAAAACATGACGAAAATGTTTGCCTGGTTTTGCTACTTAGACTTTTGAAGCCAAGCTTCTCCATTTGGAGAGTCGACCAAGCAGGAAATCGATGAAAAGCGGTGGAGATGATCTGGAGTTCTTCATGAGGTGTAAAGTGCACTCCTCCGACACGGACATCTTCATCAACTCCTTAAAAAGAGTCGCAGATGATGTGAGAATAGTGCAAGAAGAAAAAAGTAGGTGATTTTTTTTTATTCACACATACATCAGAGCAGAAATGTCTTTTCTGCTATTTTATTATGTTTTTTCATTTTATTTGAACACACAGTTCCTTGGTTTCCAAAGAAGATTTCTGACCTAGACAAATGCAATCATCTGATAACAAAATATGACCCTGATCTGGACCAGGATCACCCTGTAAGTGAAAAACAATGATGCTTTTCTTAAAACAGGACAATATTTATATTACAAATGTTATAATGTTAGTTCTACTAGATCAACTGTTATATCGTAGACGTGAGTGCTTGTATTGTTTAGGGATTTAGTGATCCAGAATACAGAAAACGAAGAGGAATCATTTCTGAACTGGCTTTCAACTATAAACAGTAAGTCACATGATATTAAATAATCTGAATTAACAAGAATAAAATATGCTATCTAATCAGAGATTATTTTTAATAGAAAATATATTAAAAAATCTTTCTTTTGTTTTTGCAGCGGCGATCCTTTACCGGTAGTGGAATACACTCCAGAAGAGATTGCCACTTGGTAGGTTTTCACAATTATTTTATTGAATTTGATGGCTGTCAACTATGTCAGTATTTGCATATCAAATGTTTAGAGGAGCCTACTGCGACCACATGATTCTAAGAGCTCTTTTTGTGATGAGGCAGGAGGGAGGTCTACAGGACTCTGAGTGGTCTGTACCCCACTCACGCCTGCAGACAGTTTCTAGAAGGCCTCGGTCAGCTGGAGAGTGAATGTTTGTATGGAGAGGACAAGATCCCTCAGCTAGGAGAGGTGTCTGCATTTCTTAAAGGTGAGAAGGCCTGCTTATTGCATTCTGCGTGTGCAAAACTAGCAAATTTCCAAAAACTATGTTCTGTGTCTGTGTGTGCTCTTGTATAGAGAGGACAGGTTTTCAGTTGCGGCCAGTGGCAGGGCTGCTATCTGCTCGGGACTTCCTAGCCAGTCTAGCGTTTAGGGTGTTCCAGTGCACCCAGTACATTCGTCACCCTTCAGCTCCTATGCATTCCCCTGAGCCGTACGTATAAAGACACAAAACCACATTTCATTTGTTTTTGGGAAAATCCTATTGCAGAATATTAATATTTTAAAACGCATTTTATTTTAAAAAGTGACTGCTGCCATGAGCTACTTGGACATATTCCCATGCTTGCAGACAAAGAATTTGCTCAGTTTTCACAGGTATGTTTTTTAATTAAAATGTATGCTATTTTAATACAGAATGGCCTTAAGCAAACGTTAGATCAATCCATGTAGTGAAATACTGAGACACTTTGCATTTGACACTGAACCTTTTACCCTGCAGGAGATTGGACTTGCCTCGCTTGGAGTATCAGATGATGATATTGAGAAACTGTCCACAGTGAGTACATCCTAATGGAAAAATTCAGCTGGAGAATGCTTCACTGAAGCTTAGTGTATTATAGCAAGTCTTTAGTGCCCCCTTGTGTTGTTTCATCAATATTACAAATAGTTAAGGCTATATTCTGTCATTTTGTATGTGTAGCCTAACAAATATCTCTAAATTGCACTCACAGCTATACTGGTTTACAGTGGAGTTTGGTCTCTGTAAGCAAAATGGTACAGTGAAGGCCTATGGGGCTGGACTACTGTCCTCATATGGAGAACTTTTGGTAAGCTCATGTAACATTTCTTAGTTTTATCAGTGTTGGAAACAGTTATATGCTATACTTAATATTTTTTAGATTTTTAGAATTCTGCGATTAATAGAAAGTTAAAAAATAAATAAATAACTGTATTTATTTGAAATTAAATGGCTTGTATCTTTCCCCCCAGTATGCTCTTTCCATAGAGCCCCAATACAAACCATTCAATCCAGCTGAGACTGCGGTCCAACCATACCAGGACCAGTCGTATCAGCCTGTTTACTTTGTGTCTGAAAGCTTTGAGGACGCCAAACACAAGCTAAGGTGGGTGTTTTCTCACACGATCTATAGAAACCATTTCATTCGAGGTTGTAAAAATGATCATAAAGCATTGTTAGTGACTGGCATTGCTGTCATTCCACAGGCAATATTCCTCCACAATACAGAAACCCTTCTCCATTAGATATGATCCCTACACTTGCAGCATAGAGGTTTTGGATGAGCCTTCTAAGATCCAGAATGCTTTAGCGCAGATGAGGGATGACCTGAAGATCTTACATAAAGCCCTGGAGAAGCTGGGACAGAAATAAACCAGAGTGCGAGATAGTATCATCAATAAAAACGATGTATTTATGGAAATCCTTTCTTTATGTTTATGAATACTGATGATTACATTGCATTAAATCCAGTGCTGAAATGCGTATATGTGTGTCCCCTTTAAATGTATGAAGAGTTCCGTTTACCGAAATAATAAATATCTATTTTGACTACCGTTGCAGGGTTTTCACAGCAATGTCATTTTGAAGAATTATTTTTTGTTCCCCAAAGAACCTTTCAGTGCAACATTCAGTGAAGGGTTCTTAATAGAATCACGGATATGGAAAGTTTCCAGGGATGAAACACAGACGTCAATAAAGAATCTCCATATTTAAGAGTAATCCCTCAAATTATGAACACAATAATTCAGTTTACCCCCCAAAACATGTAACTCTTAAAATCCAAGAGCCATATTGCAATGAACCAT
Organism: Enteromius fasciolatus; assembly: GCA_032361145.1. NCBI lineage: Eukaryota > Metazoa > Chordata > Actinopteri > Cypriniformes > Cyprinidae > Enteromius > Enteromius fasciolatus. The sequence continues at coordinate 8,618,216 of JAUMHR010000047.1, read as the reverse complement.
ATCAGAATGAGCAAATTATTCATAGGCTATTTAGACCATGGGAAACTGAATGTACAAAACCAAAATAAACAAGAATATTTTCTGTCCCTAAACAGAACTACACTGTTAGATCACTGTCTGGCAATGGAAAAAAGCAGACATAGCTTCCAAAGGGTCTGTGTGCACTGTGACACTCGTGAGGTCGAGACAGAGACTGTGGTAAATCAAAAGGGGTGAGAGAGGAATGCTTTGACCAACTCTCAAACCTCATGCCACAGTTTTCCAGCTCAGCAGAAATGTATCAAATGCAGATGTCATTGGTGGAAAGACTCATAAATTTCATCAAAATTCATCAGTCAGCAATCCTAATTGTTTTACACACGCAATGACAAGAAAAACTAATTACAATATTTAGGCTAAATTTATTACATATGATACATTATCGTGAGTGATTTTACATTTTGGTTACATCTAGCCTCCTTATAGACGGTTTCAACCATGGTTTCAACGACAACAGCATAAACAAACGTAACTGCGCGTGCGTGCTTAACTTCCGGTAAACATCCAAATAGAATCGATAACAACAGCTAAGTGCTTTCTAGAGTAGAATATCTTTTTTGATAACAAGCAAAATATGTTCGTTGCGTAAATTAGACAGATTTCTTAAAAATGCAGACTCATTCTCTGCCAGCAGGAGGTGCTTTAAGCACGAGAAATAAGAGGTTTCCCCGGTAACTTTAACGGCTGCCTTATTTTTTTGCAGGATGAAATGAAAATGACATTTTCTAAACACTGTGTTCCTTTAGAAATACAATGTGATATAACATACGACCACTCACGCCTCGGTTTGATTTTTAAACGTGCATTACGTGGTTGTAGCAGGCGGCAATAA
>JAUMHR010000047.1:8567984-8587872 GCA_032361145.1 Enteromius fasciolatus | reverse complement strand
AGACCATGGTTTCCAGGAACAATGCAGCTGATGAGAAACTCTCCAAGGAAAATATGGGTCTGACATCATGGGTTCTTAAAGCTCGCAGCTGAGCCAACACTCTCTTACCACAATCAGCTCCCAGTGAATTTCCACTGCTGAGGGAGGGAGTGATCTAGAGGTAGAGGGTGAAAGGGAGCATGTTGGGGCGTGGATGTCGCCTGCTACCTCTTGTGTAGTACTGTATGTTGAGCTTGAGGTATTACTGCAGGTCTATAGTTCATATGTAAAGAGTTTGGTTTTCGTATCGGTATATTTTGGTCTCTTAGTTGATAACACTCATCGAATGTGTCTTCTTTTTTTTTTTTTTCATTTTAGTCATGCAACAAATTTTAGGATCAACAGGATATGTAGCATGAAATAATGTACCAATTAATTTGATTCGATTTTTTTTTGTTGGCTGGACCAATAGATGAATTGTTTTTGGTCGTTTTTACTTGTTTGGTCAGCAGATGTTTGTGCACAAAATCAGTATTGTCCAGTAGAAACAATCATTTTAAGTTTTTCATTTCATTCATCGTTACAGATGTATTATGTACTGTTAAATAAATATTAAGAGACACCATGAAAATGTGGGAGGATTGTTGTTGTTTGAGGATTTTGAGGATAAGCCGCCACCATTGTACAAGCTGTCTGTTTACCAGTGCAAATCATCTTGTATAACTTGCAACAACAGAACATCTGTTTTCCACGTATACATTGTCCTTTTATCAACAGCACAGCTGCACTTGTTAGAAAGCGTTACAGCTTGTGTTTGATTGTGGAACTGGCAGTCTGTCACTTATTTGTCAAGTAAACTAAACAGAAAAGTGGTCAAGTTCCAGTACACACCTGAATCTGATTATGATTTTTTTGAACACATGGTGTGCATGATGAATGTGCTATGTTTCATCAATGGTTGTTCATGCAATCAATGGTATTGTAAAGCTGCCAGATGTTTCAGTGCACCTGTCCAAAAAAAAAGCTGTCTAGATGATATTTAAATACTTGCTGCTTCCTAACCAATGCTTAAATTAATTATTTATTACTGCAAATCTTCATGCACCATCCGTTCCAGCAGGCTAACTGATGCCTTGTATTCATTAGCAGAGAAAACATGGCTTTTCAGCCACACATTAATTCTTTTTCTTCTGAAACTACTGTGGGGAAGTTTGGGAAATAGTACTGAATTAGACCACAAGGTCATTGAGAAGACAATAGCACACGTAAGTTGAATGGGCTCAGAGCTTCAGTTTCAGGGTTAGGTCCAGGAACCGTGTCCTTAGATGCACTCTGAGAGCTACTGTAGGCCCCCGGGCTGGGGAAAATACACAAGCTTGCTTTTTAGCTAGAATCACTCTGAAACTGACCAGCAGATGGGAAGCTGCTGCCTTCAAACAGCTGTTCTTGGTTACCATTACTGGATGGCATAAGGAATGGTGGTATTGGCGTATCATATGTGTAAGAAATGTGCATTGCTGTTGTCATAACAGAATAGAATGTCGTTGGAACATTGCAAGATTTAACAGGAGTCAAAGTACACTGAGTGTTTTTGTGGAGTGTGGTTTGGAAGTGCATTATCTACTGATTGTTTGTTTTTGGCGGCCTTTTTGTTTTCTTTGCAGAAGAAAAGTGTCATCTTGTTCCAAACATGCACCTTAGGGAGCATGAAACAAGATTTTTAGAAGAATATTGCAAATTGTTTTCTAAATAGAGAGCCGTGAAAGCTCCTGAGTTATTTTAGTATTATTTATACTGTATGCTATTTTAGTATTTATTACATTTGGAATTAGTTATTTTCACTTGAAGTTTTTAGTAATTCTGCGCTTTTGTATTTGTATTATTCATTTTATTTTTATTTCAGTGTAATAACTTAAATTAAATCTCATTCACTCTCATTCATCTTCACTCATTCTGCCTAACATCTCCATCAGAAGATAGGTAGAATGGGTCTTTAACAACGATGAGTGAATGATTTTCTTTTTTAGTAAACGTTTCCTTTATCAATCTGAAGACATTTTTAATGTGTTTTTTGTTCGGACCAAGTTCAGGTTTGAATAGTCTCTTACAGTTCTTATAAAGGTTATTCAATGGTTTCTTGGGTTTTGCTGAGAATCCAGAACGATTTGCAGCCTGTAATTTATCTAATTGGGCATAATAATTGATTTGGTATTACCGAGAAAAATGGATGAAAAAATATTCAAAATACCTTAAAGACAACGCTTGCCAGTCGCCTGCTCCACATTTCAAATTATGTTTGCTGAACCCAAGCCAGGTGGCCAATTTATCTATTAAAAGGCTTGATTGTTCCACTATATATCCATTAAAAAGTGCTGACAGATTACAAGAGCTTTGTTCCGTCACTGAGTACCTCCTAGAAAGAGCTGAATGTGCTTTTTTTTTGTGTCAGTGCAGCCACAGGCTGATTTGTTTGTCTTGGCGGAAGATGTCATATTTTAGGAAGTATCACTTTGTCGTGCGGTGAATGTGCAGATTTAGGGCATTAATATACAGTTTGGCAAATGCTATACCTTTATTATCTTTTAGTATTTGAGGTGCTTTGCAAGGAGCAGAAACATCGCTTCTCTGCTTGAAAGACTGAGTTTTAGTCTGTGTGTTAGCTTTGAGTTGACAAAGTTGTATTTTTCTTCATGAACAAATGAACGGATGACTCATCCTGCACTGCAACAGATATTTACCCAATCAAATGCTCTCAATAAGCAAAAAGACACTCTCCCTTGAAACTGCCAAATACTGGTTAATGGCTGTTAACTATACTAGGTATAGTTGCCATTATTGTAATAATCACTCTTTGAGACGCCAGGTATTGACAAGTGGTTTATTCAGCAGGAACGGTGAACAATCTGTCAGTATTTTCATGTTTTGTACAGAAAGCAATTGAGCACCAGTGGCCCAATGAAAGCCTCACAATTAAAATAATGCTTTAATGATCAATGCCCAGAATCCTTTAATATTTGTTCTTCCTTTTATTTCTCACTCTGGATTTATGTTCTGATGGCAACTATCAAACTCAAGCAAAGTGCTGCAAGTCTTAAACCCTACATTCAGTTTAAAGGAAATTGAACAACTCAAAATAAGCACATAAGCGCTGCCCATGATATTTACCACAAAACCATAACCAAAAAACCTTAAATATTCAAAGTCTTTGGTATTATGTGAGGACCTTTTGCTGGAGGTCTATTACATCAAACTTGTGCACATTATATAGACATTCTGGGTGGCTATTGCAAATGATTCTACATTATATTATCGTTTCTTAATTCAGATTGAGATTATATAAAACGCATACTGCCCAGTTCAAAAGTACAAACTTAATTTAGGTTGTCTAGAAAGTTACCTTACTGAAAAAGTCATCCATCATGTTTATAGATGATTAATCTTCGAATGGTTAACGCGCTGCTAGTTAAAACACAACATTTCTTCATAGCACTGATGGTGTAATTGACTTAATCTTGGTGCAATTTTCCTATTAAACCTTTCCAGATACATTGATAAGTTAAAACACAGGCAAGTGGAAAGGAAAAACAATGGTCCTGAATGGAGTCGTACAGCGTTAGCCAAATTACACTGCTACTAACTGGTTAAATTGTACTGTAACTGTGTCTGTATTACACCGAAGACTGTTTTGCACCATTTCCTTGCCAGTTACAAATGCATGAGTTGTAGAATCAGTGCCAGGAAGTCTAAATGAACGTAGTGCGCATGAAAAGCGACTTTTGTGATGGTCAAAATCGTGGTAATGTTGGACATTTGCAGTTCACAGTACTCTGTCAAGTTTTTGGCATAGGGACGTTATTGTTTCAAAAAAATAATAATTTAAGAACCGTACAGAACACAACGACAGCAATTAACCATCTCGGGCCACATTTTTTCCTTTTTCCATGCATTCACAGCTCTCACAAAAATACTTTCGCTCGCTTACACTGTAACCTTATTGAAATAAAAATAAAGAATATTATTACAATGGTGGCCACAAGGCTGTGCAAAAGGGAAGACTTCCAACATAGAGCTTCATGTTTTCAGTCAACCCCTGCAAGTAACAAACTACAAAATAGCACCATTATACAGTGGGTTGATCTTTTATATGGTTCCGCTATATGATGCCATCACATACGATAATGGTTAGAGAATGCAAAGGTTAATATAGGTTGAGTATAGATACAGAGTAAACAGTGTGGGTTGATGTGATCCATTGGGGTCAGAAAAGAGGCAATCACCATGCAGAGGGACTGTGCAAACGGCCTAAAGTGGGGCATAGAAGGGATAGTTCACCCAAAAATAGACATTATGTCATTATTATATATACTTTTTAACCTGTGTTCTAATAATTTTCTCTTTCAGAATGAAATGTATTTGCTGTACAATCATAGCTTTTATCGACCACGTCTGTAAAGCTTCGAAAAGGACAATAAATGCAAATAAAACGACTGGTGCTCTGCAATACAGAAATTTAAATCACTATTCACTGACAAATTATAATACCATTTCCACTGCGGCGAAAAAATTCAATAAAAAAGATAATTGTGTGATAGTTTAAAATACGAGCTGTGTTATGCAAAATAAAAACACACCCAGCATTAGAAAGGGACTGAAAAAGCAAATAGTAAAAGTAAATGACACATTTAAATTTTTGGGCGAAATATCCTTTTAATAAAGCTATGGTGACTTGCTATTTGATAAACAGTGGCTGCTAAACCAGTTCCATGTATGGTATATGTTACAATTGCTTTGCTCATTTTTTGCATCTGTTGTGGTTTCTGTTGTCATCCCTCTGTCTTTCCTGTGCTTGCTGATACACTGGTGTAAATGCATGCGGATAACTGTTTGAGTGAATGGCTCTCACCTCCCATTTTCTAAAGAAGGTAAACCATGCAGTTAAAAATATATTTAAAAAAAAGAAGCAAAGACCCCTCACACACAATTAAAAATAAAACAAACACACACACACAAGGTGTTTTGCAGGATGTAGGTCGTGTTCCATCAATCCTAAATGTGTTCTCTAGAGCACCTCAGTACATCTGCATAAGGCTTTTGTATAATCCCCCTTGATCTGGTCTTGCACAATAATTCAAATAAGAAAAGACTGATTTGTTTTATACGTCATCTCTCTGTGCAGCCGTAGTTTGGTTTTGCAAGGGTTCCAAGCGGTCTAGACAGCCTTTCATGTCAACACGGTCCATGATCTCACTCCTTTCTGTGCCCACAAAACTGAATATTTTGCCACTATAATAAGCTTTTGACTTCCATTAGGTGCAACCGTTCACACGAGGAGGATAAACAGTTATCACTTGACTTTTTATTAGCAGCTAATTTAGTATTTTCCCCCAGTATGAAATGGTGCAGTGTATGGAAATCATCAGATTTAGTTTGTCTTAACATGGGGCTTGTTAACAGTATCCAGTATCTTGTTGTTGTTTTTTTAAATGGTATTTTTAGTATTTAGTTGTTTTTTTTGTTATGTTTTTTTTTTTTTTACAGTGGAGCACGTCCCTGGGCGACCGCAGTCTTCTTTCCTCCCGTTTTCCGCTGTCCAACAGTTCCACTTGTCTTTCTCAGCCGTTCGCCCTACTGTCCTCTACATGCGATAGTTTCTGCCCCCTGTGTTTCCTCGGCTGGAGTTCTTCTGATGAACCTCCTGAAAATAAAAAAGAGGATTTAGATGATAAGTAAGCAGACCCAAGGAGAGCAGAACGCTGCCCATAACAACACAGCTGTTTGGTGACTGGAGTGTTAATTCATAATGCAGAGGAACTCTACTGTCAAAGCAACGCATCAAAGGTTTCACCGCAGCAAGATTAATATGTGTAAATCACGAGCTGGGAATGAAACCGCATGCAAAGGCCGGTGTGAAGAGCCAGACTCTGAACTCAGCGTGCAGACATCTAAGGTGACCTTAGATTCGGCTTCCAGCGCATGACGTATGGGTGCAGAAATATGTCTGTGGAGAGCACATGCAGGTCTACCACAAAAACCACTTAGGCAGTTCACTTGCTAATGGTTTTCTTTTTCGAGAGAGGACGACTGAGAGCACTTAAAAGGATGGCCCACATTTGGGCAGCGGGGGTTAGGGAAGAGCTGCTTTTTCGTTACGTATGTATCACAGCACAATGGACCAGTATTATTTGATGAGCTCTGGGATGAGGTAAATGGACAGCTCACGCGAAAATGACAATTCTGTCATCGTTTACTCATCCGTTTCAAGCCCGTTAATAGTGTTCGGAACAGTCTGTTTTATGAATGGATCATCCAGGTATTTTAAATTGGATCTATGGGTTTAACTGAAGATATGACTCAAAAGAATGTTTGGATGGTTAAATAATGACTTATATTTTGTTCTGTTTTTCACACAAAGCTTTGTGGAAACCACTTTTATGATACATTTTTGGTCCTTTTAGTAAAGTTTGTTGGTGAACTATTCCTTTTATACAATTCCATGTCAGAAACTGCGTTAGAATGCTATTATATAAGCTTCGAAGCATCATCATGCTAATTATGGCTCATTTTCAGACTGAGAGAAGACTTACCTTACAAGAAGAGTGGCCATGTCCAGATACAGGTTTCTGCAGGAGATAAAGTTCATGTGACATTTCGTCAACCAAATTAGTCAGCTGATGCTGCAGTCTGCATTATGCATTCATAAAATATACAGTGTACAAGTGTCAAACATTCTATTGATGCTTCGCTAAGCCCTGCCTTAAAATGGTACTGACCAATGATACTTCAGCATCCATCCATCTATTTTAATCTATTTCATCCCTTTAATCTTGGACATTTGGAAAGTTCTAAGCAGAATTTAATCAAAAATATGGTAAAAGTTGCTGGATCACTTGCAATATTAGCGTTTTCATCAATTTTGAGGCATGCTCTTCTATTTTGCTTCATAATATCAGTTTTTAATGGAAAACAAGTCCAAAAGACATTTTTTTGCTAAAGAGCTTAGCAAAGGGTTAGTTGAGACATCATCATGCTGGCTGCACACCTTTGCCGTCCTGGGACTGTCTGTGTGCCGTTGCGCTCGTAGGGATCGTGGAGTTTTGCCGGGCTTTACGGGCGCACAGTACATCTCGAGGCGCCTCAGCTCACAGCTCTGAAAGCAGCATTCATCCACAATGCCACGGTTGTGCGACCGTCGCGAACTAGGCCCATATCCTGTCGGTTTGCCTGTTGGATGCATAGAAATAACATTCATAAATAACCTTTTGGAGGGCAAGATACGCATACAGAAAGGCGAAAGCGCTCCTAAATCTCTGCTGTGGGGGAAGGCCAGCACTTAATAGCGTGCTCAAATTTTGTCCGTAGGTACGTTAAATAAAGCCTGTCATCACATTGAGTTCGAGCACTTTATCCATTTTATTCTTGGCATGGCATCAGCTCATGAAGAACAATTACAGCTTGCAAGGTCATGCTTTGAAACGCTAAATCTCAAAAATTTTCGGTAGTAACCTGTGGCTAAAAGCCCGGTCATGATCGCTATAATAGCTTAGCGTAGCAGCCAGACCGTAGCTGTGATTCTTCAGATATATGGGTGCGTTAATGACATGAATTTCTTCACCGTGAAATTTACAGGGTATTGCTTTGCACAGTTAAATGGAGGTCACACTGACCGAAATGTTCAGAATATCACGTTTTGCAGTTTCAAACCTGATATCTTTACACTAAACTGCCGGTTTGGGAGGCCAAATCTGGCCCTTGTGTGGGTCAAATTAATCTTTGGAGAAAAACTCCCTGCTCTGTTTGAGAGGAATGATGTTCCTAGAAGACCAGGATGAACCGTGACCTTTTCCCAGAGTGCTTGTTAATGCCACTGCTAAACTAGGTGATAATTACCCATGTGAAAGAACATGAAACTGCCTCATGCGTATAAATTTGGTGTGCTGTCAATTAGGTCAATGCACTATTATGTCCCACATATAACATTTAACGATGAGGTTGGACTACGTACATGTGTAGAATTTAGGCTTTGGGTTGTCTGATCCCAAACGGATTTATGTTAAAGGTAGCACTTAGACACCTGACTAAGTTAATGATCTTTCTCCATGTCGCCAATCTCCCGGTGGCCCTAAAAAAATATCCCACTCTCCATTTACAAGTCGCCACTCACCTAGAGCAATATAGCTCCGACAGGCTTTTCCCTGTTACCAAATGAAATAATAATAATAATTTAATATGGCATTTACAAGGAGGAAATGCCTTTCTCTTTCAGAGTTAACAGCTCTTGGCTCACAGCGCTGCCAGTGCTGACAAAATGCATTAACTTCTGCCTTGCACTTTCTGCACTCTGACAGCGTTGTTTTGGAAAGAGAGGTGCTTTAATTCTGACAAACATGCATCCCTGCAGACTGCATGGCTCTTGGGTGCCGAACACTTTTGAGAGATTAGGGGGCGCTGTTATCTTTCAATACGGTTTAGTCGTTTTGAGAGTTTTACGTAGGACACTGTAATGGTATTGTGTTCGCACACTCATTTTTGATGGCCTTCAGGCTGCTTCATTGCAACAGTGTCTTTATGTGCTCAAAGGTTTAGTGTTTTGTGGCTTTTATTTCATCTATATGCTTAAAAATAACTAAAAAATATCAAATGTTCCTCTCTGGATAAGGGCTCTATTTGTATTTGCCATATAAACACAGTTCAAGTGACACAAAAAAACACGAATTATCTCACTGTAAACCGGTCACTCAGGTTGTTACAAGCTGGTCAAATTGTTTTCTGGATGATTTCTAATCCGTTTCTTATCCCTCCCAAAATGAACATGCCCATTTTGTCAAAACAACTCTTATGACCTTTATGAAATCTATTGAGTGGTAGCCCAAGAGGTGCAATACACAACAAAAGCCCATCTTATAATGCAGTATAATCGGTTTAAATGAGATTCAGTGCTGAATTTTAAGAGGTCAAAGTTGTAATCCTAAAATAAGGTATTATTATTAGATCTTCTATGAACCAACACTGTTCTGCGGGCCTATTTTCACGCTTTGTTCTTTTTTTCAGTAAAACAAGCAGATTAGTAACAGTCTTTTTCGTTTTTCATTATCCATATAAATTGTCCTCAGATTAGGTCATGCATTTATTGAAGATTGTTGCAGATCAGTCTTCCATCCCCTCCCCCAGAAAAGCCAGCAACCCATTCACAACATTGTGAGAGAGCTATGAAACCTGACCAAGCACATATCTTCATCACTGTGATTAAGATCAATGTGCCGCCTGCTTCACTATTGCAAACACATGCAATTGTGTCCTTACACCTTTGGGTAGACACCTTTGCTTCCAACTAAACATCATCATGCATCAGAACATGTACATTCCAATGAGGAACACCGCTGGAAAGAAGCTGAGTTTTATAGCCGTGCTCAGGTTATTAAAGAACAGGGAGTTCTTGGAGCTGCTGCCATGCACTGCCTGCATAGTGTCAGGAAGTTTACTGTTCACTGGAGACTATGAAAGCTGCTATAGTCCTGGAAACTACCTCTTTATCAATGGTACCACAAAGAGTTTATAGTAAGATGAAGTTTCCTTCCAAAATTTTTTTTGTCTCCTGGCTCTTTTTGCCACTGTTTACAATGCGAAGAGATGTTGGCTCTTGCGGACATTAACGACTGAATAGGAACTGTTAGTGGTGTTTTAAAGATATCAGCCGCCAAGTAATGGTTTGCAGTTTGTCAGAATGTTTTGAAATGTTTTAACCGGGGTTTTTTGCTGTTATGCATTAATAGAAAGTAGCGTGTATGAATATACACCCAAAGGCAGTGTTTACAGGAATACACAGGTCTATGCAGAAACCAAATAATAAAAATGGCTCAGAAGACAACAAGAGACTGTGCAATGCAGAGAAAACCAGTATTTGAATTGCCTTCCTTTTGATTCCAGTGTAAGGAAAGAGAGAATTAACTTTATTTTAATGAAGTAAGAACTAGGATCTTTGTTCACTTCATTTTCACCACAGATGATAACATTGGTAACATTGGAAACAGAGGCTGTTCGTGACAATATGACGACAGAAGTTACCTTTTAAAGCAAATGATCTACAGGTACTATTTTGCTTGTGTTGACCAAATAATGACATGTGAATTGGAAAAAATCTCTTGGCTCAAAAATCCACATGTCTGTAGATGAAGTCAGGTGTTTTGTAGTGTTTTGTAATTCAGACACAGCCAGTGCTTATATATTATGCCTTGTGGTTAAAAAACACCTTCTTCTCACTAGAAAAGTGTTGAACCCAGAATACCCAGTGCTCTCTGCAACGTGTTTGTGTCCAGTAGAACAACGGGACGGGAGGGGGCAGGGGGCATCTTGATCATCCTGTAATCCCCTATAATCCGGTGCTGCTCTAGGACAAGAGCCAAGCCTGACTGTGTGCTGTTGATGTGTTCTTCTCTCCAGCTGCTTCAAACATAATGAAACCAGACAAACGGAATTGAAAAGTGGTCCTATCAGTGATGATTGCGACAGAACTTCCTTTCTGTTTTGCGGTCTTTGCTACCGAGAGGAGATGACCTGCAATCTTTTCACCACCGATTGATTATTAATACTTCTTGTAATGCTGGAAGTATATATATATTTTAAGTTGAGGACACCAATGATAGAGTTGTGATTGGCCAGACTTCCTAAGTTGAGCTGATATCAATTAAAGAACTATGGGCAAAACTTATTTGGTACTGATTATTATTTAATCTAAATTGTCTTGCAGTAAGCTTCCTGTTTTGTCAAGAAGTGAAAAAGTTGAGTACATTTTATACTGACCAAAATCAATTGAAATCACAGCATGTCCAGACATGACTTGAATTCCTTTCAGGATTCACATCATTTTGAACCTTCAGTAGAAGTTCAACTGTCATCCTCAAGCGCCAGATCATTAGAGGTCCTTCCAAATGTGTGAGAGGAGACTTGCACCCACCTCTGGACAAATTGTGATTTTACAGTGCATACTGAGCCAAAACGTCCCACATTCTCAGTATTCTCAGTTGTGTCTGGAAAATGGGAATGCATCATGAGGCGCACGTTCAGCCTGTTGGCAGACGTCAAAGGAAAAGGAAAGACTACACAACCATAGAGGGAAAGGGCATCTTTGTGTCAACACAAACACTCATGGCCACGAGTTGCCCTTTGTAGTAAAAAACAACTGATGTGGTCCAGATCTGCCTCAGTAATATCAAAGTCAATTTTCTTTCCAATAAGCTAAGACGATGTCAGATAAGGCTGACACTGAGGCATTTCAAAGACAACCGAGGATTTCTAGGTCAGGCCAACAATTGGAAAAAAATGACTGCAATGTCTGTTTCTTCTTCTTTTATGTCGTCCACTTTACCGTGTCTTCAAAAAGCCACATTTTGTTTCAATAAGAAATTTCCACTGAGAAGTATTTTCCTAGTCGTAGGCCATTCTATCAAGATAATGAAATCTGAAGTTTTGAAATATAAGTGGAGTTCCACTGGCAGTAAGGGCACTGGCGAGATGGGCCACACTGCAACTGTCACTGCACAATGCTAATCGTCGCATATACATCCAGTTTATTTATTATTGGATTCATGTGTTTGAGGCCAGTCCATCAAAGCTATATTCTTTGGAGTTGAACAAAACAAAACAGGTTTGGAAAACAAGGATTTTAAACAACAAAAACACAGGTTTAGAATAACAATAGCAACATAATATTAATAATGATATACAGTGTAGAGTTTAAAATGGGGTTGTTGGGGTACATGCTGTTAGAAATTATTTAAGGTTTTATACTACATACTAGGTCAAAGTCAAATGATCTGTATAAATCATCTATTTGCTCTTCACCAAATCTGTCATGCTGATGCAATAATTTCATGGAAAGTTCAGATTAGCATAAACGTATTTATTTTGGGCTCTGTACTGACAAAACAAACACATGACCATTGACAGCTATGAGCGATCCAGCCAACTCCTTTGTGACCACTAAAAGCTCAAATGTTGTTGACTGGAAACTTAAAATGTCAACTCTAACTTGAAGTTCAATCTCACTTCGCTTTTAAAGTAAGTGAATAAAATGTGTCTCCACAGAATCAGTGGGTTCTGTCCACTTGTCAAAATAATCACTTCATACGTCATCATCAGTGGCCTGAAACTCTCTTGCTTCCTGGAGCCATTTGCACGTCGTAAATATCTCATCGGGTAATTCAAACAGATAACAATATATGTGCAAAGGTTTAAAACATCATAGCTGCACATGGTGATGTAACTAGTCTCATTTGGTACACTGAAGTCGAATGTCATTGACAGGACAAAATATTTGAGACACCATTATAAACAGTTGTCTTCAAACAGGGGTCGTACTGGATTACGAAGTCTTCACTTGATCCGGTAGTTCTTTCAAATTTCAGACCAATATCCAATCTAGCATTTTTATCTAAAATTTTAGAAAAAGCTGTTTTCTTGCAACTGCATAACCATTTGAGCGTTAGTGGTATTTCTGATGTTTTTTTAGTCAGGTTTTAAAAATCTTAGTTCAGCTTTTCATTTTGTGGACCACAGTATCCTGCTGTCTAGGTTGGAAAACCTAGTAATTAGAGGCACTGTTCTTAACTAGTTTCTATCTTTTTTGTCCCCAAAAAAGATTTTCTGTCAGCATTGGCAAGTACTCCTCTTGTGTAGCGCACTCTATATGTGGTGTTCCCCAGGGATCAATCTTGGCACCGATATTATTTTCTTTATATATGTTACCCATGGGATCAACATTGAAGAGGTCTGGTTCTTTTAATGCTGTAATTATAGCATATGTACAGCACTTTGGTCAGCGAAAGCTGTTTTAAGTGTGCTTTATAAATACATTAAACATTGATTCACTGATTTCAGCTCAAATATGAAAAATTAAGAAATTACAGATTATTTATATTATTATTTTATTACTACGCAAATAGATCACCCTATCAGCAAAACTGACAAATAAACATTACAGAATAAATTTCAATTAGTTGCACGCTCAAGATAGGAAAAACAAGTCCAGAAAGTATATGAACAAAGCAAGTCAAGGTCTAGAACTCCTGAATCTCTCCTATACTGCAGATTGGGACAACCCAAGACTCAGCAGTTCTCATGGCTTGTGGAAAAAGAGAGATTTAAGTCTAGAATTCAAAATGGTTTTCTTTGGGTAGTCCCCCGTATTCAGTTGGATGTGCACTACATTTATTTGCCCTGCCTACTTGAGTCCGCCAAATTCCAGCAACCTCATTCTGGGAGCAAAGCAGCTAGCTGATCTTCTTTAAATGTAATACACAAGCATCAGTCAGTGTTTTTCACAGCTGCCTCTTTGCCATTGCAAGTGCTCACCTTACACTAATCTAAAGTGAAGTGGAATTCACAACCTATTTTACTTCCATACTGACATATTTTCAGATTATTTTTTTTGGGCTTTTTAAAAGTGATTGGATCATAAAAAGTGTGCATTATATACGGTACCGGAATAGACCCCTGTGGTTTAAAAAGCCAGGGATTTGTGAATAAGTAAAGTCATTTTTAAGGCAAGTTCATATATACAGTGTTTTTTAAAAGCATATAAACATTTATATTTTGAATAACATGCAGAGATGAAGCATGCATGTCTAAAAACATGCATTGACAAGTAATGTCAATGCAGTGTTTGGCATGAGGAGATTACTTAGATTGTAAACTTTCTATCCAGTAGAACTGAGACAAATAAAGCAAAAGCAGATCGGAGAGAAAATTTGGAAAATTGGACAGCAAGACATGAAAACTGATGCTTTTCTTATTTATGAGTAGCGCATTAGTGCATGGGGAAAGAGAAAGAGAGGAAGAGAGAGAGAGAGGAAGAGAAAAAGCAGCAGTTGATGAATAAATAAAATGTGCACTTACTGAAATAAAAGCCCCTGTCTCCACACACAAACTGCAGCGTGTCTACAAGCTCCGCCCCGCACAGCGTCTCCGGCCCCGCCTCCAGTGTCGCGGGAGTCAACGCGAGGACGCACAGCACCAGTGAGAGGGTGTGGGTGCACGAGAGACAGCGCATGGTACACTGCATCCCAGAGAGAGGGAAACCACAAATACATTACATCTATTCACTGAAACATAACTAAGGACAATGTGCGTCTTTATTTGCATTGGTTATTTATTGATTGATTTCTTCCTTCTTGTGTTTCCTATCTATCTGCAAAGATGCTACTGATCATTCATTTTTCTAACATCTTTTGAATATCAAACAGCCCGCAGAGACAGGTGCCTTGACACTTCTAAAAGCATCTTCAACTCGTTGCGCATAAGAACGACAAAAAAACGATCAAATGCTATTAAAAGTTGAATCATTCAATGCACCTGTCTTTTGCGCGCGTGCATTTACTAATATAGGCTCCCATTCAGATGCGTAAGTCCGTTTCTGTGGTCAGTGTCCTACCTCTCTATCTCGCTAAACCAGAGTGCTTTATTTCGAGGTACTTCTCTACAAATGCGCGCGGAAACGTCTCCAGCGCGCGCTTTGAAGCGCCTAATGCTCCCCAGTGCCAATAGGATCCCGCTGCTCAAACCCAGTGTCAGGTAAAAGAAGAGCGCTTTTGTAAACCATGCATTTTTTGGGTTGCTTGCATAAAGCATTGTGGTTCACCTACAGATACGTGAGGTGGAACTGGAAAGCTGCAAAGCCGCCAAACCCAAAGAGGAAGCACTTTACATAATAAAGAGAATATAATGCGCAACCACACAACGCGCATTATAAGTATGCCGCAAAACCTTCTGCCCGAGCCCTTATTCGCGTCGACTCAGCAATATTTACATTTAAGGGTCGCGATATACAAGTTGGTGACATCATGCAATCTGTCGTGAGTCGCAAAAGTTTGCCGTATTACAGCTGTCAGATCTTTAATGTGAAATACTTTTGCATGCACAGTCTAATGTCATGCAAATCGCTCAAAGATGCAGACTGATCATTGATTAAACGATTTTACAATTGAATGCAAATTGTCTTTAAAATATCATTCAGTCTCTGTATGATCTATTTTATAGTATATTGCTTCAGTCAGAAATCAATAATGGTTAGTCCAAGGTGCCTATTTGCTTTGAAAGGAAATAGGTTAAGTTACCTTAAAGACATCACACCAATGCCCCTGAAAGAAATGACCGCTAGACATCCCCTTGGGTCTCCAGCAAAAGCCCAGCAAAAATGAACTTGTTTGAAGTCATTAAAAAGCGAGAAAGAGGCAGAGATGCGGGCAATGTCACATCTCAATATTCCGACTTTGTTCCATTGCGCAGGCTCGCTGTGAAGAAGTGAGATTTAGCGAACAGGAGACGGATTTGGAGAGAAAATCCCTCACATTTATCTACATTACAGAGACATTTTCAACAGGAAACAGCTGGGGCAGCATTCGCCTTCTCCTCTTGCTAAGTTACTCATTAAGGATTTTGGGCACCCTGTCAAATAACGTCATCTGCTTCTTAGAATAGGCTCGAATTTAGATCTTTCTAGGACTTACTAGCAGAACAGAAAAGATTGCATTGCTGAATGAAAACGAATTAGTTCGAGTTATAGAAAGTGGTGAGGTTTTAGAAAGGGACAAGAGTTGAATTCAGAGACACTCCCATGCGTAATTTGCGCGGTGTCTTTTCATCTCTATATTCCCAGCCGACCTGCTTACCAACTTTCACAATACTTTTATACGCGGGGAACTTTTTAAAATGAATTTTTATCGGATATTAATTGCGAGGTGGATAGCTAAGATAGATTTAAAACTGAAAGTTCTATATTTATAAAAATGTAATGATTTTTTGCAAAATGATAATGACGCCGTTTGAATCCTAAAAAGCGCGGGTTACTGTTGCTATGGTTTCCTCTTTTCGCGTGTCTTTGCAGCAGCAAAAATATTACCTTGCAACTTTTGCTGGTTCTGAAATTGAAATTCACACCTTCATAGCTATCAAATCAAACGGCTCACCTCTAATCAACAATAAACATTGAATTATAATTAAATAAGTATAATATCACACCGCAAAAACTCAGTTTTCCATTATATTTCCCTTAAGCGATGTGTAAAAATAATTTAAAGTAGTTTAAATTGTCATATTATTTGCTTGCCTGCTACACACATCCAATATAGCCAATATATATGGCATAATTTGCATGTTCAATAAAAAGTTATAATTTATGTTAAAGCTCCTTATTTAATACTCATTCGTGACGCACATAATAAGCAAAAATAAAACAATGTTTAATCAGTGCAAAATTAATCCTTTATTTTCATGTTTGTTTTGGGTATTAATTAAGCATAATTTAAGTTTAGAGTAGATAAAACAAGATAGCCTTCCCCCTCAAACCGATTATCGGTCTGTATTCTGTGCACTGTGAGTATATTGTGCTTATTTTTACTGTTGTAGGCTAGATTACTTTGCATTTTGTGGTCTGATATCTGTCACTACACCGCTTCATTGTTTTTGGATCACGCACCCAAGACTTTCATCCATCATCACTGTATATGGTGACGTGACAATAAAATGATCTGATTTGATTTAGAAACCGAACCACATTATCCACACTCATCAGCGCATACATGTGTAAAACACTGCAATAACATAATCCGTGGAAAAGGGGTTGCCGAGTATTTATTTGATATAATTCCTGTCTAGATGATTGATGCTTAGCCTGGCTTCTTGGGTAAGTTTTGTCAAAGTACGGTCTGGCTGACCTCAAAGGAATGAGCTCTCTCATTGCTCCGATGAACAGACAGTGCATTCACTGAGACTTGGGAGAAGATTTCCCTCCACTAATACCATCTCGTAGTTTGCACTGTGAGCCAATAGGAGTGCTTACATAGGGTCTTTCTCACACGCTCACAGAAAAGTGGTTAGAGGCGACACAGTAGTCAATGTGACGGGACATGGCCGGTATTACTGCTTCTGGAAGCTTTTAGAAACCACCCAACAACCTCCTGCAGTGTGTGGTCAGTGTTCACTGGCCAAAAGAGTTAGACTGGCACAGGCATTGCTGTGGTGTTTTCATCAAAAGAACAATGTTCGCTGATGATGCCAGCAATGGGTCAAATTTGATCAGTGGCGTTGTTGAAAAACCATTGCTACAATATGCAATGGCACACAGAGAGTTAATCTGACCCTTATTGTTCCTACAGTAAAATATAATGTAGCCTATTATTGGGTTTAATCAATCGTTATGTGATGCCACTTTACTAATAAGGTTATAATGCTGAGTCAAACTCTTATTTGCAGTAAAATCTATATTTGCTTAGCAACAGTGGATAATGAATCTAATTAGTATGTACAGGATGAAAAGAACATCGCAAAACTCTTACTGTTCTGCAAAGCCAAATGAACTGTGAGTTCCTTTAAGGTCTTTTCAATTTAGCTGACTTTAGTGACATTTTAGTATCACGGTGTTCCTGTAGATTAACTGGAACAGCATGGTGCTAGCAAACTTCAAGATCATGGGTTCAATTCCCACACTTGTGAAAAAGAAGTGCAAGTAATAGAACAGTAATGAAGAGAGTGCATTATATTTGCAACACACATAAGTACTTAATTAAAAATATATGTGTACTTTTTTTTAAAGTAGTGCACTTACTGTAACGGGTTGACAAACATACTGAAGCACCTGCACTTGATTATAATTTGCACTACAATGTGTTATTAGATATGACATTAATGATAATACATGCAAAAATGCATGACATACAAGTTTCAGTAGAAATAGTATTAAATGCATTGTATGTGATTAATATAAATATATCTATATTAATGTTAAGTGTGCTCTTTATGTACTTAAGTAGGAAAGAACTCTTAAGTTTAACTAAATGTTTTGCAAATGGAATAGACAACAGGTGGAAATTATAGGCAATTAGCAAGGCACCCCTAATAAAGGAGTGGTTCTGCAGGTGGTGACCACAGACCACTTCACAGTTCCTATGCTTTCTGGCTGATGCAGGTGTGGTTGGCCTTGGGTTCCTCCTAATGCAAGACAATGCTAGACCTCTTGTGGCTGGAGTGTGTCAGCAGTTCCTGCAAGACGAAGGCATATGGTATGATATGGACTGGCCCGCCTGTTCCCCAGACCTGAATCCAATTGAGCACATCTAGGACATCATGTCTCCCTCCATCCACCAACAGACTGTCCAGGAGTTGGTGGATGCTTCAGTCCAGGTCTGGGAGTATATCCTTTAGGAGAACATCCGCCACCTCATCAGGAGCATGCCCAGGCGTTGTAGGGAGGTCATACAGACACATGGAGGCCACACACACCACTGAGCCTCGTTTTGACTTGTTTTAAGGACATTACATCAAAGTTGGATCAGCCTGTAGTGTGCTTTTCCACTTCAATTTTGAGTGCGACTCCAAATCCAGACCTCCATGGGTTAATACATTTGATTTCCATTGATGTTTGTGTGATTTTGTTGTCAGCACATTCAACTATGTAAAGAACAAGTATTTAATAAGAATATTTCATTCATTCAGGATGTGTTATTTTAGTGTTCTCTTTATTTTTTTGAGCAGTGTATATTTTTTAAATCTTGCACATTAACATACAAGTCTTATCTGTTGCCATTACAGCTGTTAATTTTACATTTAGAGGATGCAATTTTGAAATCACATTCCCAGCTGGATACAGTTTGCATTACACTGTGTCTCTGTGACCTTGTGTTAATAACTGCTTTCTATCACAAAATTTGGGGCTGGCTTTATATACAGCATTTCTACAATGACTGCTACATTCACACCACCAGGTGTCAGTATCAAGTAGGCCTAAATAATAGGCCAAGACGAACGCTCTATTGGCCAGCACAACATAAACCAAAAAAATTAATGAGTGCACGTTTCAGCAACTAGAAATTTCAGATGAACTTAGTCACTGAACATTTTTTAGCTGGAGATTTTATTTTTTTAGTAATGTGGGCCTACTTTATATGCACAGCCATGTATCATATGAGAGAAGTCACGCAATCACTTCTGATGCGTGTAAGTACTTGAGGATAAACGCTTTGACTGGTTCTTCTCCACAACAGCTGTGAATGGAGAGTAACAGTAAGCTGAGTTCAAACCACAAGATCGTGTTTACAGAATGAATGTATTAAACCCCCCCAGTGTCGTGAGACGGATAGACGTAAAGTAATACAGTGGGTTTTGTGCTGATGCCTCGCTGCGTGTCTGAGAGAGTCTGATGCAGTGGGCTGACCTTCTCTCTCTCCTTGCTCTGCGCTGGGCAGCACTTAGATTCGTTGTACCTCTGCCAACTTGCTCTTCTTTGGAGCCGTCTGCCAGCCGTCTGTGTGAACCCGCTGACCAGGAAAAAAGTTTTTTTTACCCGCTCCGGACTCTAAAGAGACAATTGTCTGACTGTGTTATCTGTCTGACACGACCTGCCAAGCCTGCTGACTCTGAGACGGTGGTCCTTGCTTCATTCAGGGACAATATCAAATGGTCTGAAAGAGGATTTCATGTCAGCCCTGAACCATTTGGATGGTTTAGACACAATAATATGTTCGTTCATGTTGGTATCATAAATATAATTTAAACTCATATAAGTCTTGCATCATTAAAACTGGTTATATTCACTTTTTAATGTTAAATTTATCCTCTGGAAACACAGAATGAATGACAATGATGACTCATCCTGTACTACACAGGTTTTATCCAGTTAAATGTCCGACCCCTAAAACCTCCTGCAACCAATAACAAGAAGCACTCATAGTTAATAGGTATAATGTATGTGACCAAGTCTTATCATTTTTTACAAAGTAAGAGATTAACCCTTTGAAATGCCCCATCCTAACTTCCTGAACAAGAAACACACAGGAAAGAAAACAGTATTAAGCAAGTGATTTATAGTCAATTACATATTTTGGTATGAACTGTTACAAAATGGTCACAGGTGAATTTCTCT